>JBBMOI010000018.1:1995000-2115000 GCA_038088405.1 Porites divaricata
CAGTTATGAATTAGCGTGTCCTTCTTCATTGCATAAAATCGAAGTCCTCTAACATCTGGCAATTATCGCAAAAGACGCTGTCGTCGGAGTATACCTGCAACATTTAACCTTAAAGCTTAATCTTGAGGTGACATGGGAAAGATCTGCGATCGCCGAGGGCGAACGATAGCGCGAGTAGAGAGTCTGGGAGCAGAAAATCTAGAGGCTCAGGAACACTATTCCCGTTATAACAATACCAATTTTTTTGTGTATTACTATGGTACCGTCAGTCTCCAAATACCAAGAGAGGTATCCTCTCTTGTAAATACTTGTTAAATGGAATACCCAGCCACGTGCTTACCGTAATCCGAATGTTGGCATTCTTTCTGGCTGGGTTAGTAAAAATAAAAATAACTACCGCTTACCTCGCTTTTGTGTTTTTGTTACCAGGTTTAGATTCCTGGTAACTGCCTCCAGCAAAGGCACAACAAATAAATATACATATAAGCGTCAATATAACTATTCGCAACATGTTCATAAGCTGTAACGAAGTTGCTATTTCGAAATAAACCAAATTCTGTGAACATCGATAAGTTCGGGGGCATTTTGACGTTTGTTTATTTTAAATCATGTCTTGTTTCGTAACAAGCACTTGGGTTACAAACAAATGTCTTGCTGTTTATCATGTAGAATTAACACTTCAGAGATTAATCATAATTAAATATCTGAAAATTAATTCGACACTTCCAAAAAGATCAGTAAAGTCAGTTAGCGCTTGTTATGTAAAGGGTGCCCGGTTTTGTATTCCTCAGTAGACAAGTTGAGCTTCTTATAGGCGTTAAAAGACAAAATAAATACAAAATAAAGGATTTTTTTTTACAGCGATGATACATTCTTGAAACCATATCATTTTATTCCAATTTTTTTCGCCTTGTACAAATTGTCCCGAGATCTGGTGTCCTCCATGCCTTTTTGTTTAGAAAGCAAAAGAAAAAGTTTCCTTTTTATAATCAGTCCTTTTTTGTAATCAGTCCCGAAGATCCAATCCATTCTTCAATTTTTCACGGGATCATTTGAGGTCGACTTTGGGGATCACTTGCGGTCGAGGATCATTTCCGGTCCATTTTGGGGATCACTTGCGGCCTCGGGATCATTTGCGGTCGGGGATCACTTGCGGTACTGTACAGTACCCCAAGGCTCATCTTTTGGGCCTTTGCTATTCATAATATATGCGTCCAAGCTGTTTAAGATCGTGGAACATTATCTTCCCGATGCTCATTGTTTCGCTGATGATACGCAGCTGTATCTGAGTTTTAACCACTCGGCAACACTGCTCAAGCTGATGCTATGCAAGCTATGGAAAAGTGCATTGACGCGATAATGAAATGGATGATTCAAGATCGGTTGATGATTAATGATGATAAAACGGAGTGTTTGTTAGTCGGCACACGACAACAGCTTGATAAATTAGATTCTTGTTCCATAACTGTAGGCAATAATCGTATCAGTCCAAGCCGATGTGTTAGAAACCTTGGATCTCGGTTTGACAGCAACTTAAGCATGACTGATCATATAAACAAGGCTTGTAATGCGGCATTTTATCATTTACATAACTTGAGACGTATTAAGAAATACCCGTCGAGAGATTCTTTAATTACTTCGGTAATGGTTTATTGTTTGGCTTACCAAAGGTGCAGATCGCTAAATTACAGCGTGTACAAAATGCAGCAGCAAGACTTATTCTTGGCATTGGAAAGTTTTCTCACATTACACCGGCGCTTTATGAACTGCACTGGCTGCCGGTTTCTTTGCGTATTGACTATAAGATTTTACTTTTGACTTTTAAATGTATTTATGGTCTAGCGCCAACTTATCTAAGCGATCTTATTAATATGAAATCGAGTTCATTATATAATCTTAGGTCTACTGGTAATCTCTTATTGTACCATCCCAAGGGAAAGATGCGTACAACATTGGGAGCAAGATCATTCTCAGCAGCAGCCCCGAAACTCTGGAATGAGCTACCTGTGGAGCTTCGTCAAGCAACATCACTTAACAGTTTTAAATTTCGACTTAAAATTTATCTTTTTAAGAAGTATTTTTATAGTTTGTAACTTAGTTTATTTTATTCTCACGGTAATGTATTTTTGTTTTCTTTTAAACATATGATTTTAAAGCGCTATTGATCAGCACATGCAAATACGCGCTATATAAATTGGTAAATTATTATTATAAATTATTATTAAACGTTTTGGCAAATTTTTGCGGTGGAAATAAATCTTGAGTTAAGTACAGGGCGGTTATACCACGGTGATGAGAATCTTTGGCAAATAAATCCAAGACACTTTTATCATTGCCGGATTCTTCCATGGGATCATCCAAAACTAAAATGCCATGATCTTGCGGTTTAAAACATTTAGGTAAAGCACCTTCAGGAGGGAATCCTTTGTAAAATTGAACTTTGGAGTGCTTTTTCATGCGATAAAATCGAGGTTGCCAGCGGTCGTAACAATACACAATCTTATTGGGAGGATGCCGTATCCCATGAATCGCTGTGTGCTTACGGACATGTTGATTTAATTGTGTTGAGTTGTCCGTAATTCTGCGTCCATTTTGATATACAATTTCCCGATACATTACAAACTGGCGACGAGGATGAAGAATTAAAGTGCCAGCGATGACTACACAGCAATTTGGCACTTTGGAAACGTTCGATGGAGCTGACTTGGCGGATGACAGTGAACACCTGAATGTCTACTTCATAGCACATAACATCGGTCAAGTTGCAAATGATGCCAGCGACGCCGCTAAACGGGAGGCAGATAAGAAAAACGTCGCCGTTACAATCTCCTTGATCGGTAAAACGGCTTACAGTACGCTCAAAGATCTCTGTCGTCCTGATTTATCCGCTAATAAAACTTACGATCAGCTTACAAAAATTCTGAAAAACTACTATAAACCTAAAGTACTTGAAGTTGCAGGGACCTACTGCTTCCATCACACTGTCCAAAGTGAAACGGAAAGCGTAGCGGAGTATTCAAACAAGCTCAAACGCTTAGCTGTAAACTGCAATTTTGGTCCTTAACTTACAAGAACCCTCAGAGAACAGTTTGGTGACAGGTGAGAAGTCAGACTACTAAACAGAAACTACTTTGAGGAGATATGAGATTCGATCAGGCCTTCAAGGTCACTCAGGCCGATGAACTGGCTGAGAAAGAATCTAAGTTACTCCAGGGCAACTCCGATACTTCCGGTGCTGGAATTCTGCCTGTAAATGCTGTCCAGAAGAAATCTTTTCCTGTCCAAGAAAGCAAAAGGCAAACAGATCCTAAGTTAAAAATGGGAGGAAAGCAGTGTTTTCGGTGTGGCTCTCCACAACATTTGGCTGACAAGTGCAGTCATGCTGAATCTACATGTACTTACTGTGGGAAGCCTGGACATCTGGCTAAGGCATGCTTCAAGAAAAAGAAAGACTTTGGTGGTAACAACATCACTCACCAAGTAACAGCTACTCCAACATCAGGAACGTGTACCAAGGAGGAGCAAGAGAATTCAGTCCCTTCTTGTACAGTTTATATGAAAAGTGTGCAATCTTCTGGAAATTCGTCAATTACACCGCCCTTATACAAACTTACTGTTACAATTCAAGACCAGGAATTCCCTATGGAAGTTGATACAGGCAATTCTGTGACATTGTTGGATTCTACTGATTTTACTAAAATAGGAGGACAAGTAACTACACTCAGATCCCCTACAGTCCTTTTGAAAAGCTATACTGGGGACATTATCCACATTGCTTACGACGCCATATTGAGAGCACGTCACGCAACGACTTCAAACGAAGACTTTCGCATTTTCTCGCCACTTTCCGTGTTACAATCGGGTCAGTGTCACAACAAACATTAAGAACAGCGGTTTATTTGTAAGAATTTAAGATGGCGACGAAGAAAACAGCGGAGCGCGACGAAAATTAAGGTAAAATTAAGTGCAATTTTGTGGCTGTGTTGGACCGCACTGAAAACAAATACATGTAAAAAGATGAGGATTTATAATACCGCGCTGAAACTTGCCAGGTTTATTCACATAATGTAAAGGAAAAACGTATTAAATTCCCGGCTATGAAGTTACAGGGCATTACCAAAACATTCCACCTCTATATATCAGGAAAAATGTACTGGCTACTGCTGGGAATTTAATGGTAAATGAACTAAGTATAAGTCAGTTCCAATTTTTTTTATTCCTAGCTACCGAGAGAAAGCCAGAAATACGGAATTATGGAATTTTTAAGCCTGCGATATAAATAAAAAATAAACACCTTAGATTTAAAAATTGACTCCTTGGATATCTGTTTTTCTGAAAGCTCAGCTCTCGCTTGATAGGCCTGTGTAATTTTTACTTTGGAAAATTCTTGATCATTTGAGAAATAAATTTTTCAAATGGAAGGGTTTATAGCAGATCTAATACCTTAAAAGATTCACGGGTGGGGCAAGTTATTATATTTATCGTTAAGGCTTATTAAATTTACAGCAGGGGCATTTATTGGATTTGCGTTAACGATTATTACTTTTAGGGTAATATGATTAACAGTGATACAATATCTTGAGAAGTATAATTGAACAGATATGGCGAAATAGAACCTATTTGCAATTAATGAGAAGCAAGATTCAGAATCCTGATTGAATAAAGTTCAACTCAATAATGTTATAAAGGAGAAAAAATTGTTGCAAATATGAACGTATATCTAGCACTTTATGTGTTCTAAAAAGTATTTCTTGCGTTAAAAACAAATTTGAATTCAATGACATAAATTAATTGCAATAAATTATTTATATTCATCCATTTTAAACCCGATCTACGCCCAATTTACTCAAAGTTTACAAACAAGATTACAGCCGGTGAACTATGAAGGGCGCTTTGTGCTTGATTATTCTGTTGATGTTTGCTGTTCTGGAAGCTTGGAGACTTAAATGTTTGGCATTTGCTAATCAAGGTAAGAGCCTCTTTCCTTTTTTTCGGAGGGTGAGAACATCTTCCCCGTGGACAACCTTCTGGATTGTTTATAATAAATGAAACTACAAAAAATGAAAAGCTTCAGTTCTCATTCTCCCTTTTCTTGCAGTGAAATTTCTCTTATGCCACAGAAACAAATTGTAGTGCATGAATATATCATGATGAATTTCTGAGGATTTCATGTAAAATCGCTCTACTCACGACTCACAATATAAAAATCATTTATAAGTAACTCTCCAGGCGGCGCTACAAAAGGCCATTTTCTTGGACCAAAGTTTCTCAATGGAGTCCACATCTTATGCACATTTAGCCTCATTACAAGAGCTCATTTTGAATAAAACAGAAGTTAAAGCAAGAATGCTTACTTTCTCAAATTAGGACTGGACGTTTTAAAGGTTGTTTTATTAATAGGTGACTTTTTAGTTTACGTAATTGTCAACTGTAATTGACCACTTCAGAAAATACCATAACATGCCATAATACTCTTTGTTTGTCACCCCAAAATTTTGCATAAACATTGTCTTCAGTTTCTCTTTGGAGTTAAAGAGGCCCCAAGAGAAACTGAAAATAATGCTTATGTAAAATTTTGGGGTGACAAACAAGGAGTATTATGGTATGCTATGGTATTTTCTGGAGTGGTCAATTCGGAACGTTTGTGTTTGGAATACATTAAAGTTTTAATTGTTATTTTGAGCAAATACAATAACACCACAGTTTTATTCATCATGTTCAGCAATAAATCATCATCAAATAATTTGCAACATTTACCAATCACAAAAGGAAAGCCTCAGTTATATTACTAAAAAATGTTTGCAAGGTAAATCCACAAACACAAATGTCATATTTTTCGCTATGATGTCCAAACGAGTACTTGAAATTAGCTTTGTGCAAGGTCCCGTTGATTACTTGACGAAGAAAACAGCCTATTTATGAAAGTTTTTATAGATTTAACTATTTTAAGTGGTGTTATGAAGTTAACATTTGTAAGAGAAAGAATGACTTTGTTGTTTGAATTTGAATATTAAAGTTCTGTAACTTTAAGCCTCAGAAAAACTTTTAGTTAAAACGGGTGACATGTTATAAACGGTCAACGAACACCCTAATATCACTGCCTTAAAAAGTATATTACCCACTGAATTTTGACTATCATCAGGAGAAAAAAACCTGACTCACTTTCAGGTGTCCGGAACATTCACTAAAAGCCACACATCAGGATACATGTAAAGTTCATTTTTTAAATTAACTATTTATTTTCTTTTGGAAACGCATTTGACAGACAAATCCGGCACTATGGTAGGATATTTGACCACTATATTAGCGTCAGTAATTGGACGGAAATTTGAACAACCCTGTCTCAAATAGTTCAATGCGCGGGGTTGCCCGGGTGGGGGGGAAATTTTGAAGTTTTGACTTGATCGGCAAGTTACTGTGTTCTTAAATTTACTCTTGAAGTTAGTTAAAAAGACTCACGGTGGGGCAAGTTATTATATTTATCGTTAACGCTTATTAAATTTACAGCAGGGGCATTTATAATTGGATTTGCGTTAACGATTATTACTTTTAGGGTAATATGATTAACAGTGATACAATATCTTGAGAAGTATATTATTTAAACAGATATGGCGAAATAGAACCTATTTGCAATTAATGAAAAGCAAGATTCAGAATCCTGATTGAATAAAGTTCAACTCAATAATGTTATAAAGGAGAAAAAATTGTTGCAAATATGAACGTATATCTAGCACTTTATATGTTCTAAAGCCTATTTCTGGCGTTAAAAGCAAATTTGAATTCAATGACATAAATTAATTGCAATAAATTATTTATATTCATCCATTTTAAACCCGATCTACGCCCAATTTACTCAAAGTTTACAGACAAGATTACAGCCGGTGAACTATGAAGGGCGCTTCGTGCTTGATTATTCTTTTGATGTTTGCTATTCTGGAAGCTTGGAGACTTAAATGTTTGGCATTTGCTAATCAAGGTAAAAACCTCTTTCCTTTTTTTCGGAGGGTGAGAACATCTTCCCGGCCCGTGGACAACCTTCTGGATTGTTTATGATAAATGAAAGTACAAAAAAATGAAAAGCTTCAGTTCTCATTCTCCCTTTTCTTGCAGTGAAATTTCTCTTATGCCACAGAAACAAATTGTAGTGCACGAATATATCATGATAAATTTCTGAGGACTTCATGTAACACCGGTCTACTCACGACTCTCAATATAAAAATTATTTATAAGTAACTCTCCAGGCGGCGCTACAAAAGGCTAATTTTCTTGGACCAAAGTTTGTCAATGAAGTCCACATCTTATGCACATTTAGCCTTATTACAAGAGCTCACTTTGAATAAAACAGATGTTATAAATACGAAGGTTGGAACCTGCGAATATTGCAGTTGGTAGACTTATCATTCTAGAAAAAGAATTGTGCAGTGAAAACAAATGAGCGTTGAAATATACAGTTATATGTCAACATTCGGAGTAACTTCCATTCGTTAAATCCATTTAAACTTCATAACAATCAAAAATTAAAAATTGTTCATCCCCGAGTAAAATGGAAGGTAGCTAGAGTGCTACAACTGCTAAAGAAAAAAGACTACAACTACGGTGGTTTTAACTCCGATAATCTATAATCCGACTCTCAAAATATCTACAATTATAGTGAGGTAAAATCCAGGAGAAATCTCAGTGTATTCGGGATAATAGCATTTTTTTCCTCGTAGCTTATCCCTCTCACAAGGCTATCGCCAATTTAAAAAGTTGCGAACAATCACATACAGTTGAACCCCGATAACTCGAACTCCCGTTAGTCCCATTTCCCTCGAATTTCACCCCACATCTGTAAACTCGAACTCGGATAACTCGAATTCCTCGCTAACTCGAACTAAATTTCCTTTCAAGTTTCATGGGAATTTACCCCGATAACTCGAATTCTGCTTCTTGTAACTCCACTCGGATGCCATTTCATTAGCTCTTCCTGTTTTATAATTGGTAAATCTAGTAAAACTTACAGTACAGCGATTTGATTTTGATTGGTACAACGAACAGATCACGTTTTATCATAAGATGCCCAATCATGTTACCATTTCTGGTGAAATAAGTTAAATTTGCACTGTACCATGCACTGGAGCGGTGAAAATCAGTAACTAGTAATTATTAAGATTGCAAATATGACATTCAATCAGCCCCTGTAACTCGAACGCCCGCTTTCTCGAACTAATTCTCCTTTCCCTTCAGAGTTGGAGTTAACGGGGTTTTACTGTATTTGGTTGATAAAAATTCATTTATTGTTAATAATTCCGTAACGCAAAACTCTTGGTAAGGCCTATTTGGTTATTTCTTAGCGGTTCACTTTCCAAGTTTCAGCTTGTGAGCTGCAACCTTTCTCTTGCCATGATTTGGCAAATGACATATACTCACAAACTGCGAAAACAGTGTTCAGCCACCTTAAATCAAACAATAAACTTGTAATCCCCAAATCAGTTAACTTAAGGGCACATACATGTGACTTTTGAGGGAAAGGCTTAAAGTGATTTTACAATGAAACATCTCACATCGAGTTGATAGCCTTACATGTACACTCAAAAAATAGTAATCTCTTCGATCACATTAGGGAGCCATAACGGCTCTTAATCGCAGTAGATTAGGCCTGGAAAACAAATTCTTGGAAAGCAAATAAGGCCGATTTTTCTGCTTTCGACAAGTTTACAAAATCTTGGCATCAAATCTGGGAGTGTGTAAACCAACCTTTTATACTTTTTATACGTCACATCTGAGGTGAAACAGTACTTTTTATCATACAGACCACGGACAGAATGCAGTATTTCACAATTTTTCGAGACAAATTGCACTCAGTCAATATTCAGGACGATCAATCGTGGGCTTTTAGAGAGACCATTCAAAAAATTTCCAAAATCCCCTATACGGCCCGCCGGTTCTCACTTTTGACGAGCGCCAAATTTGCAGTGAACATTAATAGAGTTACACTTCAACATAATGATTTAATTATGTTTTTTATTATTAGTTAATGGTTTTATAACGATGTATAATCTTAAAAAGCGTTTGATACGCGCGGCATTTTGAGTACTCCTGCCAGCGATGTTCATGAACGACTAAAAACAAACGGCACAGCGATTAAAATTGCAGGAGAGACTACTAGCAATCAATAAAAGACACAATTCGGTGAAACATTTAACGAGACAACAATTTCCATTCACGAAGACAAGTATTAAAGTTCTTTTCTAAAAATCCTGAGTCTCAAAGGTTAAGTTTATGTTTTAAGCCGGCTTCCCGGTGTTCGCTTTTTTCAAGGATGAACTCGAGGCAAGAAAATTGCTCAAAGTTTTCTTTCTACAGCCAAATTTATAACTAAATATTCTTGGAACGTTTTCTTTCTAGAAAATACATCTAAAGGCTTTTTTTTTCAAGTTCTCTAAGCTTACAGGGTGTCCCAGAAGTTCGTTCCTCTGCTTCATAAGTCTGTATTTCAGTACGCTTGGACTTGGTAAGCAGATCATTTAAACAAAAGTTGTGTCTTTTAATCTAATTCACTATTTTCATACTTGTTGAGCCATATTTTGGCTCGAGTATTCGATTTGTGTACTTCAGAGCCAAAGGTGCGCGTGCACGGGTATACTTTTCTGCCACATACTTTTTGTATTTTATAGCCGGAATCGCTCGAACTCCTTTCTTGTTTTTTGTGAATATCACGAAAGATAAACCCCCTTAAACAAAAAAACGTTCAGCTGCGTGAGAGCATAAGCATGTATACTTCGATTTACTGGTTATGATTGTCTTTTTCAGATGAATGCCTAAATATATTTTTCCAGCTGCCTAAACTAAACAAATATATATTGTTTGGGGGTTGAACTGGTTCTAGCGCACCAGGTGATAAAAAAGCTCAAAATGGATCATCTGTGGGTCTACACGCTGTATCGCAGTTCATGCCGCAACGGCTACAGAATGTGATAACAAAACAAAAAGGGCATGCCAGTTACTGAAATTCTGAATACATGTACTTGATAGAGAAATAAACGTCCTCTAGAAATTTCATGTAGAAATAAAGTTTGATCAAAAGTTATAGTGCATGAAATTAGGGGAACAAACTTCTGGGACACCCTGTATATCAAACTAGGGGGGAAGGTGTCTCTAAGGAAATCTGTGGTACCGTCCGCCTGCCAGTATGGCGTAACGTCTCGCGTCAGTGACTTTCAAAATGGCGAGCGAAGTGTTCATCGAAGAGACAGATAAAAATTTCGATTTTATCACGGAAATGCTGTTCCGATTTCTTGGATTTGGAGATTCTAAGGTTTCTGTTGTCATAGAAAACTAGACTTAAGTACTTTTTGGAATGAAATGTCCAGTAAAGTAATGAATTTTAAAGATTCATTTCTATCGTCGAGCAAATTTTACGGGCAATCATACCGACCGGTCACACTTTTGAGGGCCAGTGTACAGCAAGATTGAGAAGTTTAGACAAAGCAAAAGGAGGTTCATCAAAGAATCTATTATACTTTACATTGTGCGTATTTTGAGCTCTTCAGAGCTAGTGGAACCCCACATCATTCCTCTCAAAGTTCGCTTAGCTGTAGCGTTGAAAGAGGAAGCCCTAAATGACAGGTATTTGTGAGAGTTTGTGGGCATTGACTGATCTTGTTGCTTTACCGCCTTGTAATACTGTATTGGACATACACCTGTAATTTTGTAATTAAATCCCGAAAACCAATAAAAGGTTTCGTTTAATTATTTTTTGGGGGCAAACCCAGTGGAGATTTTAGGGTAATAATATTGATGATTAAGACAATGTACAAAAGGCAGGTTAAACTTTCGCCGGTGGGTCACTGGTGGGTGTTGGGTGTAAATTAGAACAGTTTGTGGTGTACTGTGTGTTGTTTGTCATGATGTCAACTAACATTGCAAAAATTCAGCTGTTTCAGAGGAGGGACATGTCTTGACAGGGCTGATGGTTTTTATCTGGTCGTAAGCTTGGCCAGTATGCAGATCAAGAGCTTTTGAATTCCCTTTTCCAAAATAAAACTCCAGACTTAATTAAGCTTAAAATATAATTGATCCAAGTGAAGAAAAAAAGGCCAAAAAGAAAAATAGTGTTAACAAAAGAGACCAACCAGGAAAAAAAAACGTTACAAAGAACAGAAAACAGCGTCGCTAGGGGCGAACCCGGATTATCTGCACGTGCAAGCAACTCCTTGACCACTGCACTACAGTGACCCGCATGGTTTGAAAAATTAATTTTGTCATATCAAAACAATTCTCTCTACCATAGACGTTGTTTGAAGTTGTTGGAGCTGTATTTATCATGAATTCAAATATACATTTGAGGAAAATTAGCTATTTCGCATTATTTCGGGTTCAACGGGCCGACTCGATGTAGATAATCGATCAAACTAGCTTTACTGAATTTCGTGGAGAATTAGGAGATCAACAGAGGCCCACACTCGAAAGGAATGATATGAAGTTAGGCCCATTTAATTAGCAAAAGAATATATGAAATACAAACATGCGTGATCTCTGAATGGAACCTCCTATTCTGGAGACTAGACCTTGCCTAGTTTAGAGAAAAAAAATATTTAAGTTTTGATGACCTTGCCAGTCCCGTGAAATAGATGGCGATTAAGCAACACGGCTCGCAAAACAAATTAACAAAATTATACAATCATGGACACAAAATATCAAAACGGTTTACACAAGCAGATTACAGCAACACCAAAGCTCACATACATTCGGTAAAATAAGCGATATATAGCGATATTTGCTAGCTTCTTAGCTTTCCCTCGACCTCGCCCGTCCAAATAACTGTCGTATCCCTTGCTAATGTGCACAAGCGACCCGAGGCTCTTGCCTGTTACTATGTGACGTCATACTGGCAGGCCGAGTGGGTCAAGAAACTTAGGTGGAAAACAATAGTTACCTTCCCCGCCCCCCCCCCCCCCCCCCCCTGTATCAAACCTGATACTAAGTAAGATTATTGTCTCAAACCTTGCAAACGTGCATAAACTTGCCGCATAAACTGTGCTCGACTTCATGAAATTAGATATAAAAAAAAAAACAAACATCAAATACAATAATTACTCAGGCTTACCACTCGAGATGCAGCTCCTGAAAGCTATCAAGTAAGGCCAGAATCGCTTGAGACTTTTGAACCCTCTTAAGCGTCAAGCAAGGCGAAAAACGAAAACGATGGCATCCGAAATCAGATTTCCGACTTTGACAAGCGACGCATCTCTCAACCAAAAAACCAATAAACAAACTAGCCATGAATAACAGACGACTCTTGAGAGCAGCTGTATTTCATTTCGTGCACCCAGTGGAAAAAGACAGTTAAAAACATCACAAGTTGACACAAAACTCTGTCAGCTTCAACTGTCAAAGTAAACAAGTTTGAAGATGCTGCATAAATTGCGCATGAATTCACCTGTCAAATTTTGACCTATCAGAGCATTAAAATTGGAAGTAGAGCGTGACTAACGCGTGACCGAGGTTAGTTTGAAATCAAAACTTAATAGCGCGGGAACGTAGTGACATAAACACAACATATATCATGAATTTCTAAAAAAACTAACTTGAGCCTGCGATCATTTGAAAACTAGTAATTTGACAGCGGATAAATTCAAAAAAGTACTCGACCTCGATGGGTCGACACTTGAGCCCGTGATACGGTCAGGGGATACTGGTCAGCGAATACCTTGTTTTGACAGCTGTCAATTGATCCAATATTCATGTGCAATCAGTTTTCTCCTGGGTTCCCAAAGTAGTTAGAAAGTGTGAAAGTTAACATTGGTTTTCCTGTGGTGCGGACGGACGGCGGTCGGTCGACCGGTGTACGGTCACGTGATTACCAAATTTTCTGAGATGAGTAGATTTACATAGCTATGGGGCTCCGCGCTTCTCGCTTGCGTAAGGCTCCACTATCAATTCCATTTGTTGGTCTAGGTTGGTTTACCACTGAATACTATTATTTTAACAATTAGGCCCGAGGTCCGCAAGTGGCGAAGCCGAATGGGCTATTGACCCGTGGCCCTTGAGGGCGAGGGTCTAATTGTTTTAGTATCAGCCAACTAGTCGGACAGAAAAGGCAATAAGCAGATGTAAGTTGAAGAAATATTTATTTGGGAATAAAACTAAAGAAAGCGTCACGCATAAATGAATAAATTTACATAACTGTCACCTTTTTGAAACACGTAATACAAAAGCGTAGCTTGTGAAAATTCATTCATTCACTCAGATGTGAACTTGGTGAAAATCCAACCAAAACTGTTCATAAAAAAGCATCTTTAACGTAGTGAAATGACCCACAATACTTTTATGAACTGCAAGGAAAGCTCAAGTGAACTAGATCAAGTAGGCGATTGAAAATTGGGCCAAATTTTCAACAGTTTGTCGATTTTTAGTTCATCGCATGTAGTTGTTGTTTACGATGGAAACAGAGCAGCCATGAAAGCTGAAAGACTGTGGCATTCCACAAAACGCAAAGCGGCCGCCATTGTTTTGGTAGGTTTTCAAAACCGGCGAATTGCGCTACTCGAGGACTATTACTAATAGTCCTCTACTAGCGTAGCCAATTAAAATGCAGGATTTGCATTAGTCCACTAGTTGGGTGATACTAAATAGATTTAGCCAGGGCTAAAAGCGAAGCCTTCATTTCTATACTTATGATAAAAGCAATCAAATTAACGTAATAACATGAACTCTCAGCCAAAAAAAAAAAAAGAAATCTTCACATCCCTAAGAGCCTTCGACATTAGACACCTTTCAAGGGAGGGACTAAATGATTAAGAAAAAATATCGCGCAAACAAACCTGAATTTAAAAAATTGTTAAATTGTAGGTCTCTTAGTAGCAGCAATTTACAGGTTACGGTTCCTAGGGTCGGTGTGTCTGTGTTAAAGGGAAGATCTAAAAGGAAAATCAGGTGGACTTAAGGACTTTTGTCTTCCCGTACGCCCATTATATTTTCTTTTCTTTTCTTTTTTTTAAACTGGCACGGACGAACAGTTATGTGTAGCCTTTACATTTATACCTCACAGTATCTGAAAGAAAATTTTACCGTAAGGTGTATAATATTTTCTCTGAGGACAGACATAGAAAGCAAACGATAACCGTTTTCGCTACTAATAACTATAATCCAATCTTTCACTACAAATATAAACTTAATACAGCAACTTACAACTTTTTTTTATTAAAAAAAGACAAGCCGACGAGTCTGTCCGTTTTAGAGTAGAGGAGAACTCTTTCATTTTTTAGATAAGCTCACTTTTTCAGTGAGAATATAACGCTGTAAATAAACAACTGAACAAAAACGCAGTAAACTTTATTGTTGGTTGTCACATGACGTCACCAAAATGCAAACTAAAAAACTATCGATCCTACCGAGATTTTACTTTCACGATGCATTAGAGCAGCTGAAAACTAATTTTCATACAAATTTTTGCTTCAAAAGGATTCTTAGTTTTGTGATAGAGTACGCTTGAATTTCTAAGCTTTTGCGTGACGCGGCATTTATATGACGGCCAAGCTAGCTGTCATGTAGGTTAAAAAAATGACTTATTTTAGGAAATTTTGCTATCTAAACAGTTCATGTATTAGAAAAAGTATTACTTTAATGTTTATGAGTTTCTCGAAGAATAAATTCACGCTTTTGTAGCAAAAGTCGGTAACAGATGTTTCTGTTGGTTTCCGTCCGCCATGTTGGAGCTCATCCGGATGAGCTCCAGCATGGCGTCTCCATACAAAGCTCTATAAATTTGGGTAAAACATTTCTTTGGATATCTCGCATACGAATTATTCCTTCGACCCAAATCTTTGCAAGGGTCTTTGTATATTTACCTCCTTTCATTTCCAAGATTCTGGATTTTATCTGTCGAATGGTTTTGATTTTTATTTTAATCTATTTTGAATGGCGTGACACTGAAAACCAGCAATTCAAGCGGCTCTCAGCTGTAATCAGGGCACAAGTTATAGAAAAAGAGCAGCACGCTGCACACTGCAAAACTGCAGAAATTCTTGAATGGCAAGTAATAGATGAGAAAATGAATAGCAATTCAATGAGGAACAGGTACAAAAACAACACTTCAGTTTTTATTCAAGAAAGGGCCCGTCTGAATGTTTCTAAAAATCTCACGATCTGTAGTCTCATGGTAGTTTTTTGAGCTAATGTTATGAATGAATAATGACAGATAAATATCTTAATTTCTCGAAAATTTTATTCAAAAACCCATAAATCAATCCTAAAAAGCAATTCGCGCAAGACAAGTTAAATCGTTGCGTTCACGCCAGTTAAATAGGTCGAGCACATAGCAAAAAACAATTTCAAATGCACATTTTGTGGTTTTTCTTTCACACCGATGTCAAATGTAGAAAACGTCCATGGAACCTTTAAAATACCAAAAATCCCTTTTAAAAACGTACTTTTCATTGATCATAGAGTACGGAATGTAACTCAAGTGTCTTCAGAAGCCTCGCTGCCTTGTTTGTTCAAAACAAGCCAACCGCTCCGATCCGTAGAAAACAAGGTTTAATTCTTCGAAAGACAATTTCATGGCGAAAAGCTTTCGTTTGTCCACAAAAAGGAAACTGAGCATTTTTTTGAACTTTCGCTTTCCATTTGTGTCGTTTATCGGCGTATTTTCAATCATGAAATGCAAGACTTTAGTCTTGAAAACCACCACATGATGAACGCGCGCCAGCCATTTTGTTGATGGATGACACTTACTAAAGTGTCAAATCCGTTTCTTCCCTCACCCGCGAAATGGCTGACATGACCATTGGACGTTTGTTGGGGAGTGGGGTATGGCTGATTTTACTAATTTAGTTTGAGAATTTTTTTCCAAACCTTCCTGGAGTTGGAAATTTTTTCCCCGAGATATAACGGTGTAAGATTTTTTTCAGCATTATACGTCATGAGCGATATTTTTTCAGTGCAGGATATTTTTTCCCAGGAATTTATTTGCATGCTTTTTTCCTCCCGAAATCAGCCTGCGGGACATTTTATTCTGAAACCACCCACAACTTCCTCAAAATTCAAATGGTCGGCCCCTAAATTTGGTCAGTTGACAGATTCTGATTTGTCAGTCATTTCTAAAGGCTTTTGAAATAATAGGGGACAAAACTCTCTAGGGGAGAGGGGAGGAATTTGTTTCTACCTACTCCAACCAGGAAAGTCCGTACGGTCGTACCTACGGACGAACGTACGGCGACGTCATAATCAAATTTTCTCGGATTGATAATTTACCAAATTTTTTGTCATTAAAGATGTGAATATTGTTCATCGTGGTGTCAGATAGGAATGAACGTTTATTCGTTTGTCTCACGATAGAATCGCTTTGAGATATTGATCGCGACGTTTCGACTGCAATACTGCTAGTCTTCATCAGGCGATGAGGTCGATTGTTTACGTGTAGCTATTTATGCACGTTGGTTCGCTGTGATTGGTGTATTTCGATCCTCATTATTCCGACTAGCAGATGATGTTCCCTCAGGGATCCGCTTTGTAGTTGAACGGCTGTTATGCATAAATAGCTACACGTAAACAATCGACCTCATCGCCTGATGAAGACTAGCAGTATTGCAGTCGAAACGTCGCGATCAATATCTCAAAGCGATTCTATCGTGAGACAAACGAATAAACGTTCATTCCTATTTTACCAAATTTTGTTACCCATGGTACTCCGCTGCGCGCGCTTTGCGCGCGGTGGTTCCGCTATTACCCATGGTGCTCCGCTGCGCGCGCTTCGCGCCCGGAGGCTCCGCTATAAAGTATCAAAGGTATCAAAACAGTCAAAGGACAACAATTACTGCAAGCTTACGGGCCGAGAAACATCCATTGTATTCTAGATTACATACTTCTGAACGGAAAATGGTAAAGGGTAAATTATCTTCTTTGACAAGAAAAAAGTTTATTAGAAGATAAATAAAATAATCTTTCAGATCTTTTTAAATCAAAATTCAATAGTTTTGAAGTCACATCTCACAATGTCAGTCCTACTCTTTCTAATTTTCCACAATCAGCTGCACAGTTTTCTTTTCTTATTTTCACCTGTATCTAATGCACCTGTGTGGGAATATTGACGCTTCTAGTTTTGTACCATTTACCTCTGCTTACGTTTAAATTTCAGAGGAATCTGTTTGTCAAATTTGCTCCTGTGCCGTTTCATGGAAAGGCCAAGTTGTGAAATGCACTGGCAAAAATTTAACTCAACTACCTTCTAGTTTTCCTGCATCAACGAAAATACTGTGAGTATAAAGTTGAGATCAAACGGTCTTAACACTAAAATGTCCTGACAGGCGATGTTGTAACTGTTTGACATCACGTCTTATATTTGTAAGATGCTACGAGGAACTCGTTTAATCTTTGTCGCAGCATTTCTTTTCCTCCAAAATTTTTTCAGGCTGTATAACCCGCTCTCTCATCTTTTTTGTACTCGTGCAAGCGCCCTGTAATCATCGCTGCATTCCTGCATGCGTAATAAGCAGTGAATTCACACGCGAGGTCCCTATGAAATTTCTGCTTGCTCAGTTTTCCTGAATTTCATATGAATGTTTTCAAAGCTATTTTATCCATTCAAAGATTTTCCACCTGACCATATACTGAGAAGTTGCAGCCAAAAATTCACGGCTGGTCATTACGCATGCGGCAATATATAATGCAAATTTTAATTTGATGCTGGTTGCAGCAACGACTAACGAATTCAATTTTTAAATAATCGATTCATCGATGGAATGTAGGAGTTGTGTCTTAATTTGAAAACGAGCCCTAACTCCTACTCTTCCCTGCAAAATTTTGATGGTAGTAATTCGCTTTTGGCTAGTTGATCTCTGTACGAATTGCTCTTGAAGAGGGTAAAGAAGAAATCGATAGCCTTGCCCTTTCCTTAAACGTACTTTCTGAACTATAGAAATCATCTTGCCTTTAACAACACGAAAAAGAGAAATTCCAAAGCTTTTCTTTTTATTTGCAGATTTTTAGACCAAAACAACCTGACTAAAATCTCAAAAGGAGCCTTCTGGAACTTGCGGAACCTAACCTACTTGTGAGTAAACTACTTGTTTCTCTATTTGGTTAATATAGTCAATATATTGATGTGGCTATTTTGATCAACAAAAAATAATTTGATCATAAAATATGTTGAGAATGTAAGTTTCAATAGTCTTAGCATTTTCGAAGACCTGTAAGTAACCGGGCAGGTGAAATGTATACTCATGGCATGGCCCTTAGGTAATGCAGGGGCAGACGGGTTGTAGATTAGAACACTTCACCGCGCAGCCCAAAGTATGCTTATGACAGTCGTCTACTTTTGAGTAAGAGTCAGTTACAATCCCAGTCCTCATTGAGCAATCATACCTTACCACACTTGTTAAAAAGACTAGAAGAGTTTTCAGTTTTCTATAGGACCAAAACAATATGCCACTAAGTTATTGACGTTGATTTTTGCCAATTTAAACGAATGACCACTAATGAGATTCCTATGCAAGAATCAACTTCTTTAGATCCCCTTTATTTCAATCAATCGTCGTAGTGGCAATTATGACAGTCATGGCGGCGATGATTTTCACATGTATCTATTATTGAGATGACAATCACTGATGATGGTAATGATTTCATGAATCTTTAGGTATCTACACGATAATAGCATTAAAAGCCTTTCTCCTGGAGTATTTGATGGCCTGGAATCTCTGACAGACTTGTATGTGTATTCTAATATAGTACACTAATAGCTAAGTTATGTTCCTTGTCACTGTAATTTTTTACCATTAAAACAGAC
The DNA here is from genome assembly GCA_038088405.1 of Porites divaricata. Taxonomy (NCBI): domain Eukaryota; kingdom Metazoa; phylum Cnidaria; class Anthozoa; order Scleractinia; family Poritidae; genus Porites; species Porites divaricata. Next base: position 2,013,767 of record JBBMOI010000018.1, read on the forward strand.
AACAAGCACAGTGGCTTGTCTGGATAAATTTCAACGATTATAATTTTACACCTCTTTGATAGATTCTACATCATTGGACATTTTGGGTCTGTGATACAAATTTTTCTTCATGTGTAACATCTCATGGCAGTTCTAAGCTATAAAACCAGCTTGTTTTCTAACTTAGACCGTAAACGGCCGAATTAAAGTCAATGGTTATGCACACCTTATAAACTCTTATTGACGAACTCAACGAAAACTGACAAAAGTAACTGCAGTAACCATGCAAACCAACAATTTGATTAACAATAACGACAGTTATTACTCTGATAAAAGAGGCATGAAACCCACTACAAATATTAAACAGTCTTCCTATCCAATAACCAATCAGGTCAATATACAGAGTTGAGTATCATCAACTGAAGATGTGGTGAAGACCTGAGAAAATTGCCGACATTTCTCGAAGCTACCACTTGTTTACGCGCGAAGTGACGCGAAGAAACGAGCGCAGAAATTCCATACTGATGACGCGTCATCCTACCACACAGCAGTACCACTTTTTTAGAAAACGTTTTCTGACTAAAAAAAGCTATTTTTTGTTTGGCGCGGAAGTGAATACTACCTATCCCAACGTAACGAGAGGGAAGACGGCGGCAGTGAAACACGGATGCCACATTAAGATCATAATGAGGTGGTCGATCGAAGGGAGCTTATGAAAAGTTGAATAGGCAATTGTTCTATTCACAACGAAGCTCAGCTATTTAAGAATATGTCGGAAGAAATCCTCGATATTGGATGCTAGACTCATTATATGTTGTGCTTTATCTTCGCTGCATACCTCATGGCCAAGAAAATAATCACCGTGCTGTTCCTGGGAGGATACGGTACTTCACCGGAGGCAGTGTGTTTCCGATCATGGGCGGCGCTCTTTCCAGCGACTACTGCATCTGTGTAGTTTCTATTGTCGAGATGTCCTAAATAGCCGTATTTTTCAACAGGTTTTCTTGTTGACAGTCCTCCACTGACTTTTATTACTTCCAAAACAGGATGCTTCAGAATAACAAGATTTCAGAACTTCTTAATGGCACATTCCGTGGCTTAAATTCTTTACTTAAATTGTGAGTATTATTATGTACATTTGTAATTGAACCACTTCCATTGCCATGTTTTCAGCATAATAGTTTTCATCAAAGTTGCCTTGCAGTGTTATTATACCCAAACTGAGCATTTTTAAGTTTTATAAATACGTATAATATCTTATGAAACAAATTTTTTAAACTAATTTATTTATTAAACATTATTTAACATAACATCACAATAAACTTTGCAATAACAGAGCGGCAAATAAAAAGGAGGCGAAACAGTAAAAAATAGATAAATAACTAAATAAACAAACAAGGAAAATAAAACGAAATACGAAGGTTCAACAGATTAATAACAACAAGCAGAACAAATAGAAAAATGTTTGCTAAATTACTATAAATCCAACACTAATCCGAAATGCACAGCGTGGTCCACTTATTTCTGTATTGGTTAAGATTTCCGTTTGTTATTGCAATTTCTCTTTCGCACTGGATTTTAATTTCCAGGAGAACAATGAAGACTTCCAGCTCTGGGGTGTCAAACTTGTTTCTAGCTAAGTAAGCGTAATATTTAGCAATTAAGAGATAATGATTAAAAGTATGAAAGCTGTTAGATTCAGGTTTGTATCCATAAAGAACTTCCGTTGGATTGGGATTTATGTTTTCAGAACGTTTACGATTCCACCAATCTATGACTTTTTCCCAAAAACTTTTTACTGCAGGACACTCGTAAAAAATATGGCTAATAGTTTCACAAGGAGCATCACATTGTTCGCATTTTGGAGAAGATTTAACATTCATTTTCCATAGGCGTTGGTTGGTCGGAAGAATATTGTGGATGAGTTTGAACTGAAAACTTCTAAGCTTATTTTCAATGGTGATTTTAAATGGAAGCTCGTATACGCCACTAGGAGTGAATGTTTGTTCTCTTAGATAGGATTCAGTTAATGGAAGGCAGAAAGTTTTCTCTGCAAACATTAGTCGCGCATGTTTTGCTGAAACATTTCCAACGGTTGGTTGTGTTTCCTTTGCTTCGTTGGTGTTTTCCTGATTGCCATGTAAGATGGCATTTTTCCAATCTTTAGGAATCGCGGCCAGAAGACCACCGTAATCAAGAAAGGTACCACGAATGTGAAAAGTATCTTTAAGCTCTTGGAAAGATAGGAAGTTATCGTGAGCATTGAGGATATCTTTGATTATTACAATGCCTTTACAAACCCATGCCTTATAAAAAAACGTCTTTCCGCCTATCTTAATAAAGCGGTTATTCCAAAGTATTTCCTCTTTAATTTCATTAACACTAAGGGGTACCTTGGAATGAAGGATCTGCCAGACCGTTAAAATGTTCCTATAAAAGAGGGGGAGACCTTCTAGATCTAAGAATTTCAAATCGTAATTACACTGAAACAAAAAAGAGCCTCCGAATTTTTCAAGATGAGAGTCAAGAAGCGCACACCAATGATGACCATCCGATGAACAATAGCTTTTTACCCAGGCAGCTTTAAGAGATTTTTCTACGTCCGCGAAATTGACCATGTTAAGGCCACCTTTGGAGATTGGACCTGTCAGTGTGTTTCTTTTGATTTTATCAGGTTTGAAGTTCCATATGAAAGGGAAGATGACCTTATTAACTTCTTTAGCAAAATCGGTCGGGGTACCAAGTACAGAGCAATTATAAACAAGTTTAGACAGTGCTAATGTTTTGACAATAGCAATTCGCCCCAGGATTGACAAGCGCCGACCTGACCAAAGATTTAACACCTTTTTCATTTTAACAAGCCGTTCGTCAAAGTTGATTTTCTCACCAACGTGCGTTTCATAAGCGAAAACTACGCCGAGGGAGGAGACGTATTGCTTCGGCCAAGAGATTTCAAAAGGCTCGTCTTTACCTAATCTGTTTTTCCATGATCCCAGCCACAGCCCTTCAGTTTTCGACTTATTTATTCTCAGACCGGAGAGCGTACTGAATCGATCAAGCAAAGCGAAAAGGGCTACTGCAGACGAGTCGTCGTGAATAAAAGTAGTGGTATCATCTAAATATAAGCTGACTTTAGATACTTTGTTTCCGTTCTTAAGACCTTTGATCGATTTGCTTGTTCTGATAAAAAGCATCCCAGAAAGCGGGCACCCTTGTCTCACTCCCCTTTTTAGGGGGATGAATTCCGAAGCATGTCCATTGTTTACAATGTAGCTAGAGATATTATGATAAAATGTGTGGACCCAGTTACGAAAACTTGGGCCAAAGTTCATTTCCTCTAACACCCGGAAGAGGTAGTCCCATTCTAACGAGTCAAACGCTTTTCAAAATCCAGAAAGAAAGTCATTCCTTGGTCATTTTCATGTTGTGCGATAATATCAGAAATAAGACGGATGTTTTCGCCAATAAATCTGCCCTTAATGTATCCTGTTTGATTACTTCCTATAAGGAGCGGAAGAACTTCCTCCATTCGTTTAGCAATGCATTTAGTAGCAATTTTGTAATCCGTATTTAAAAGCGAAATGGGACGCCAATTTTTAAGAGACAATAGGTCCTTATCCTTTTTTGGGATTAGCGAAATAATTCCTTGCCTCTGAGAGATGGACAGTTCTCCTTGTAGAGCCCCGTGATTAAGACAGTCAATCAAAGGGCAAGAAATCTCCTTCCAAAAACAGAGATAGAATTCCGCTGTTAGACCGTCTGTTCCGGGGGTCTTGTTACGTTGAAAACCTTTAATGGCAGATAAGCATTCTGCTTCAGTAATCGAACCTTCACAAAAGTTTTGTGACACATCGTCTAGTCTTGGTAAAGGTCCAGAATTAAGAAAATCTGATAGCTGGTCAGGGGAGGTTTGGCCTTGGGAAGTATATAATTGTTGGTAGTAATTCTTCATTTCATTCAAGAAAGTTTTCGAGTCTTCTATTGTAGACCCTGCCGAGGATTTCAATTTTTTTATATGTCTTTTGTTGTAACTTCTTTTCGAAAGCTTGATAAAATATTTATTACATTTTTCTCCTGATTCATACCACCGAGCTCGGCTTCTGACAATACAACCTCTGGTTTTCTCCTCGGCCATTTGATCTGATTTAATTTTAATCTTTTTTGCCTCGTTCGCTAGAGGACTTCCTTCTGGAGCAGCATCAATACGAGCATTTAGATCTTGGAGTTTTCGGAGAAGTTCGAATTCCATATCTCTTTTCTCCTTAGCTTTTCTTTTAGCAAATCGAATGGAGAAGATCCTTATTTCCATTTTTATCATTTCCCAAAAAAGCCTTTTATCAGTAACTTCCCTGTACTTTTCTTTAGCATTTAGGATTAAAAACTTCAATTTTGTGACGAATTCTTCATTCTCAAGCAGAGAATTATTAAACTTCCAAAACCCTGGTCCTCTAGGTGCGCCTTGATCTTCTGGTGTCAACGAGATGGTGACAGGCGAGTGATCTGAGTCATAATAAGCGCTGATGAAACAATTGCTGCATTAAAACTAGATTAAAACAGCACATAGTTTGCGCGGAAAACTCAGAAACTTCATCCATTTTCCATGAGATCAATTCTTGGAATGGTTTTCATCTATTGAGAAAATAGCCATGTCACAGTCAACGCCCAAAGAACTGAAGACTTTCCACTGCTCTTTGCTGAAAACAGTAATTAAATGTACCAAACAAAAATAAAAAAACAAATACGATGGCCCCTTTTTCGCTCATATGACCTACCGTTTTGAAGGTGGTACTTTTTTCGTGCGAGTCACATTATTTCGCTTTAAAATCCTTTATACATGCAACCATTTGGCCTGTTCCAGACGTTCAGATAATAGTGAGAGAAGCGAAAAGAAATGATATTGAGGGAAGTTCATCGTTCCCTACAATCATAGCACCTGGAACAGGTTAACTATTTCGTGCCTCGCTATCAAAGTACCTCATCCTTTGCATGCTGAACAAGAAAGCAATAGACCACACATTGTCGGGGGTAATCACTAAAACGTCTGTTTTCGTTTACCGATTCCCTCTACAGATATCTCCAGAAAAACAACATTGCTTTCATACAAGAAGGATGCTTCGATAATCTGCTGACACTACGAACTCTGTAAGTTACTAAACTGTATTACTTTCCTTAACACAAGCAAAATAATAATTATTATAATGTTAAAATTTAATCATGCTTTATAATATAAATTGTAATGAATATAATTTTATGAAGATTACCATAAGTACTGTGATGTAAATAATTTCTATGTAATTTTTTTTTTTTTTTTTTTGTCTCTCTTTTTTCGCAGTGGTATATTGTCTTTATTCTTGTATTTTGAGGTTGTTAATGCAATCAGAAAAAGAGGATAATTATTAAAATAATAATATATAGCTTAAAGGAAAATTTCTGTTGGTACACAGAACATATTAAAATCCCTGCAGGTGTGCAGGTCTTTTGCAGGTTTCTCTTACCCCCCTCCCCCCACCCTCCTCCTTCAAACAGGGATCTTTTTTGCATGAGCATGCGCGACCGCTGACTTGACAAAGAGCACGCGACCAGTGACAGCGACAGTGGTGCATAGTCGTAGGAGCCAAATTGTTCACTTTGAAAGCTTGCTTGATATTGAAATGGTAGCAGGAACTTAGGAAAGAGCTTCGTTGTACAAGATAAGTAAAGATCTGGTGATTTAAAGTGGAGACATGCGCTGAACGAGGTGAAAGAGCAAGTTTCTCAAGGATGTCTGACACGAACATGGCTGTTTGTTATTGTTTGGCGCTCGACTCGTGTCTTGATTCCTGTTCAAGAACCGCAAAGTTTGGCATAGAATGCATTGCTGATGCGTAATTATTGAGCAAAATGTTCTTTATTTAGTGTTTGTTTATAAATCGGATGTAAATTAGATTCTCGATACTGTAGGGAATTTCTGTCAATAATTTGTTCATAGCTGATTTTGCCATATTTCGGGAGTGGATTAATAACGATCAGCGGGCGACTACCACGCCGTTATCAGTTGGAATAGAAAGTTGTTCCCTTAAGTATTTTAGCGATACAAAGTTTGTTTATCGGAAAATTGTAGAACGTCTTGTTTTTGCGTGGACTAACATTGTAACGCATTATTAACAGGAATATTCATTTAATCAGAACTTAAGTGCTGTAAAAAATTTTAACTTTTGGTTGGCATCACATGTTTACTGTACTTAATTCTTGGGAAACCTAACCGTTTGTTTCATCGAAATCGGTCACAAGATTCGACTTTAATTTCGGTCCTATTGAATACAGTTTTGACTGTGTCTCATTGATATTCATTTTTTTTATTCTTCGAGACATACAGAGTGTGACTACCACCAACATCTCACCACGTGACTAATCTACGTCTCGTGTGCTGTTAATTTTGCAGCTTTTAAGTGCTGGGAAAATTGTAGAACATATATTAATTCACTGCTGAACTCAACACCAGCTTTTGCGCATTTCGAGCCCGCTCGCTGAAGTTTGCTGTTTTTTTTTTTTTTTAATATTTCTGTTCCTTTCTCATTTCAAAACGAAGAAAATTGAAAGTGTTTACTTGCATCAACAAACGTTTCGGCACTTTGTTTAGACTTTGATGAGATTAGCGCAATCCTACAGGCACTACATATACGCGCAATGTTGTCTAGGTCAAGTGGGGAGGTGAAATTTGACGGTAGCTCGTGTATGTTAAAGCCGGTTTACTTCGCTTTTGTTAAGACCATGTTACAGTTATTTGCAAACTACAAATTTTGTTAAATCACGAGCACATTCGCCAAGACCAACGAGAACAATAATCGCGACGATGGCTTTGAGACGCGCCATTTTAATGAAGGCAGACCCTGTCGCGAGCCTCCATGCACATCGCTTGTTCAGCGGTCGCGCATGCTCATGCAGAAAAGACCCCTGTTTCCTCCTTCACATCTCTTCAATATTGCTGATTAATTTATTTTGGAAGATTTGAACGAGTAAAACGGTTAACAAGGTAAAATTAGCTTACTTCCAGGCTTAATCAGACTGCTTGCTTTCTCAATTTTAAGTAAGGTTATTTTTTTTCTTGCGTTTTTTTGGCAAATGCTCTTGGTTGCTGCTCTGGAGTTACGTTAATAGCCTTACATTTACTTTTATTTACCTACATTCAGAAAGCTTCAAGAAAACCATTTGAACAACGTTTCTCGGGGACTTTTTCATGGATTGAATAACATGAGATACTTGTGAGTAGCAAAAAGATAAAATAAACTTAAAGGCCTTAATGATCAATACACAAGCAATAGGTTTGCAACATAAAACATCTGTTATGTACCTAACAAATACAGCATCACAACAGTTAGTTTCCTTAGATAATTAAGTAAGTCATCCAGCGTATTAGAATGATTTAATTTGACCCGAATAGTTAATGAAATTAATGCAAAATATTTAGAAGTTAAAAAAAAGAAAAAGGAAATCAACTTAATAATGCGTAGCACTCCACTGTCAAATTCCAGCGTTAAGTAAAATCACTCTTAAAGGCACTCAGTCAGTCATACGTGAGATAAAGGGTTGCGACGTTAACCACGTACTGCAGGTCTCAATCAGGTGATAGTGTAGATTACTGAGTAGGACTATTTGTACCACGGTGACTGTATCACGAACTACGGTCACGGTTGGTGGGTTTCGATCCGAAGCATTGATGTCATTATTAGAGGAGGAAACTGTTCATTCAGCGTCCACTATGGTAGCGATAGGCTGTTGTGTTGTCTGATCGTAGGCATCTATGCTTTAGGGAATTAAGATTCCACTGTCCCCGTTGAAGTTGTTAGAGTGAAGTCTTATGTGAATAGCCTCTTTAACTCTACGAGAGTCAGTCATACGGTGAGGTTCTCGGTCAATAAACCTAACCTCGTCCCAAAGCGAATAATGCCGAAAAAGAAAAGACTGAAGTTTGAGTTCGTGAAGGCTATATATACCTATCGTGCTCCTTAATCCCTTCATGCATGTTCCGTCCTGTTTCTCTAGTGAATACTTTTCCGCATTCGCAAGGATTCTTATACACGACTCTTTCCTGATGTGCTAGGCAACGACGAAGTGGTTTTCGGTTTTAAGTTCTTTATCGACTTCATCAGGTGCCTGATTTTTAGATTTCGTAATATTAGCTACAAACGAATAGGAGTATCCGTTAGAGACAAGAATACTTCTTTTCCTCAGAGATAACTGATGGCCGTTTAAGTTATGATATATTACGGTCAATAGTATAAGCTCTTGACAACACATATGTGAGATTTTTATTTCAATCCTCTTTCTCTAGGGATCTTCATAATAACAGCATCCAAACTATCACACCTGGTGGATTTGAAAACCTAGAATATCTATCAGAATTGTAAGCTTTTCGCCTTTTAAGCTCGTTACATCTGTTAGCCTAAATTCTACACTTTCTTTTAGCAATGGCTTTAAAGGGACTGTTAAAGGGCGAACGTCTGTCATGACAATCATCTTAAAAATGCATGCTATTAGTATGGCATGTAACGTATTACAAGACACCCAATCAACTGAAAGTCATTATTTCCCCTTATCCTTAGGGATCTTCATAACAACAACATTCTGAGTTTTACCAGGAGGACGCTATTCACAATTGCGATTGTTTATCTTTTTAGGGATCTTCGGGGAAACAAAATCCAAAGCATAACACCTGGTGGACTTAAAGGCCTGAAGCATTTGGAAGAATTGTTAGCTATCACTTTTAAAAATCCTCCCCAAACTTAATTCTATTTTTACTCGCGATTCATCCATCCCGCTCACAGTGATTCCACATTTTAATTAGCCAAGGGGGGGCGAGCATTTCGGGGAGGCAGCATAACAATTTATGTTACTTTGTAATGCGCGATTAATTTGAAACATGGCCCCAGGCAAACCCCGACTATATGGCCATCATTTTTGAAAAGGGAATGGGAAACTTGACCATTGGAAGAACAACTGAACAAAAAATGCCATTAATAATAAATCTTTCCATTTTTGAACCATTTTTGTAGTTTTGCTTGTTTTTTAAACCACTCTTGGAGTGGATGTTAGCATTACACTAACCTGGCATAGGCACTAAAAAATAACCAGGCACATCTTTCCTTAAAGTTTATTATTTCAAACCCCTTCAGTCTTCACTTTCGCGCTTTGTGGTTTTTTCTTAAAATGATTATTTTTTACTTAATTATAGAATGCTAGACAACAACAAGATTACCGAGCTCTTAAATGGAACATTTCGTGGTTTGGATCGTTTAAATTACCTGTAAGTATGAACGAGCCTTCAAGAGCAGTTGTATAAATATCCTTGGGATTCCTTGACTCTTGAATTTTCTGGTGAATCAGAGTGAGTTTTATTACAACGAAAACTTCCTATTACACCGCTCTTAAGTGACGCAAGAAAATAGCCGTTTAACACAGATACTAAAATACCAAGTGGGGGTGGAAAATTTCTCAGTTTAGAATAGCGTATCAATGCACCAACAGCTCCTGTAATGAGATTATTATGATGATCAAAAACTTGTAGTTTTATTAAATAAGTTCATGTCCAAGGTAAGTAAATTTAAAAGCTGTCTTTTCGGAGTCTTAGCCCGTCGTCAGAGCAAGTCGGGGTTTTTGGGATCTTTGTTTGAACGAAAGCTATAAGCATTGAGATCAACAAGTATAAAACGTTGTGTCCGATTATCACAAACGTAAGGCCCAATTCTCTTTTTTCAAGGTTGTTTTCCAACCGATTTGGTTCTTAATATAACTTCGATGATCACAACCCTTTTTTCCAGCGGCAGTTGGCATGTATATGATTTGTTTCGTGATATTCTGTTTACATTATATGCAATATTCATGGTTTATAATATACTTTACATATATTAATTTACTTTTAATCCATTGCCTTAGGTCTTTAATTAATAACAGAATTCAGCGCATTGCACCAGGAACATTTGAGGATTTAAAGGCCCTAAGATCTCTGTAAGTGTAAGATAAAAATGATCAAACTAACATAAAACATTGCATTTACTAGATACCATGTGTCTGTTACTTACTATAGGCAAGGTTTATGGGGCTGTTCAGTTTGCAAGGTCTCGTCTACTCTGTGTTCTCTCTAAGCGTTCGATCAATATAAGATTCTTGGAAACTGCTCCCTTGAGGTGAAGACTCACAATCGTTTTCTACATTTGTAAATTTTTGCTGACTATATATTCTTGTCCCTTAAAGGTCGCTAAATAAAAATTACATCACTGAAATACGCAGCCTTACGTTTAAAGGACTACGATATGTTAAAGATATGTAAGTTGATAAGGATGTGTTATACACCTCCTTTATTTGTTCATGCTCTTGGATTTTTTCAGGTTTTACCATGGCCTTAATCATTATTTTTGACTTTAAATGTAGATTGTGTGTCTGTTTGTCACTTGTAAACTGGGTTGTGTCTGTTTGCCAGATTTCTGGAGAACAACAACATTACGACTGTGGAACCAGGAGCCTTTCACAGTTTCAGTAAATCCAGATTTTTTAATCACTTGTGAGTATTCAGTTTTCTTTTGTATGTTAATGTTTTACCTTTTTAACTAATTGATTAATATGAGCGATGACCCTTGGCCATGTCTTTAGGCTTGTCAGCGGATGCAAAAGAAAAGAGATGGAAGGGTTCCGTTACTATAGCCCTTATGGTAGCACTGAGGGCACATGTTGTAAACTGCGTTTTAGGCAGTTTGCTTTTCTAGACAACTCCAAAAAAACCTTGGTATTGCAATGGGTTTTTTTATCCGTCGGGTCCTACGCAACACTATGGGACCCTCTTTAGTCAGGCTGACAATGGGTGATACATATCATATCGGGTTTGGAGATCTTGACTTGTCCAGGATAGGGCGTATGCTTCGCAAGTGGAAAGTGTTGAGTCGTGTCTCCTGTTTGGCATATGGTCGGCTCCCGATAACTCGAATCTTGTGGGGAAATTGAAAAAAGTTCGAGTTATCGAAAGTTTCAAGCAAAAAACCGAAAATGAGAAAATAAGCAAATGGATAAAGAGGGAATGCAAGTATCATGCACACTTAATGTTGTTGTTCACTCGGGGCAGAAAGAGATATGGACTAATATTTTGCAGAAAGAATAAAGAAACAAAGTTTAATATACACGGAAGGCCACTGAATTTGAACTGGAGTGACATAAAAGTAAAGACAAAGACTTAACACTGTTGTTTATAAATAAACTCAATGTTTCGGACTTCAGTGTACTCGTTTTTTTACTTGTCACGCGCTTAAAACTTGGTTCGAGTTACCAAGGGTAAAATTATGTAGAAATCGTCTGAAGGGAAAACAAGAATTACCTCGAGTTAGCGGAAGGTTCGAGTAATCGAGGTTTTGAGTTTTCAGAAATCGACTTTGGTTCGAGTTAGCGCGAGGATCGAGTTAGGGAGGGTTCGAGTTATCGGGAGTCAACTGTATTCAATCTACGTGTGCCCACAACACAGTAGTACCGGTGACTGCAGTTCCTAATGCCTGAAGGTCGTAACTACGTACTGCTTCACGAGGCAAAGGTGTAGATGGTCTTGCCTTGCTCTTTAACACTAGTTTCGGCGTCTGGCTCACCATGGTCACCATGGTCTGCGGACAGTCAATAGCGGATAGGATCGAGGGAGGATATTTCTCTTCCTCGAGATTTTTGAAAAGCTTGCCAAAAATGAGTCTGATATCGCTGCCATCATCCATGTTTCCTAAAATCCAGCTATGTCCGCGTTCAGTTTCTTGAGCTCCTAGTTTTTTCCAGAGTTTTTAGAGTTGTTTTTATCCTAAAAGGTATTAAGAATGCCCGAGAGTTTTTGTTTTCTTCCAGTCTTCTCTTTTGCTGAGTTCTTTTCTTACTTCATGCGATGGTTACAGCGAGCTGCTACTCATACACCTATGGAAAATAAAAAAACTGACTGTGGTGGGATAGCTCCTCACTGGCTGGGGGCTGCCAAGCCTAAGGCAGATAATGGCTCTTCAGAGAGATCTTAGAATCTTTCGAATGCAACACCTAGCGTCGAACTTTTCATCAATCGAGTGGTTGCTAGTAACCGGTTACTGCTACTCCCCATGTCTTGTCAACGCCGCCTTCGGTGAGTTGGAAGCTATGCTTTCCAGCTCAGTGATAACAAGGGCTAAGCAGTGTTGAATGAAGGAAAGGCTATTGCCATGTAGCATGTACCCTCTCTCTACGTCCTTAATGTACTATATCACAAAACAGCCAGACTGAAACTAACCTCGTGGTTTAATTTATCCCAAGATGTTTTATTTTCATGATAGGATGCGTAACATCTCCCCTATTTAAAACAACAAAGAAGCTGCTGTGACAAACTGTAAACAACTGCATGCAAAAATAAAAAAAATCTTAATCATAGAAAGCAAATGAAATTATTGTCAACATCCTTGACTTGACAGTTCATAAAAGTTAATAGTTCCTTCATAGTCTTAGTCCCGACCTGGGCAGGTACGAATTGCGACTGGTGGACCACGATCCTTTGCTACTCCTGGTTTGCAAGGTTTGCTCAGGATACCGGTTGGAGTAGTAAGAGTGGCTTTCTAAAGTCATGAGGTCTGTATTGCATCAGTCTATTTGTTCTTTGCTTGTGAAGCTCTCTTGTGGAGTTGACGATTCCTTCAGTAGAATTTACCATCTACCCTTTACTAATAAAAGATCTTGGTGCGTGATGTTTGCTTACAAGAGTAGCATGGATCCATTCATTCTCATGATATATGAGTTAAGGAGGTAACTCCTTGTTGCTTTGTTGTTCATAATAAAATCTCTCTTTCCAGCTGAAAGTGCTGCTGAATTTCTTGTGATCCTTGGGTTTTACGAATATTGACCTTTGTTAGTAGGGACGTTTTTAATGTTAGACCCATGAGTATTTCAGCAGAGGAAAGGCTTATACCATCGAAAGGACTGTTTCTATTGTTCAGCAGTGCCTTTCATGGATCTTGTGCTGTCTTGAGAGGATTCTTGATGGTTTCAACTGCTCTGTCAGCTTTACCATTCGCTTCAATTTATCTTGAGCTGAGTTAAGTTGGATATGTCGGTGGGTGCTCCGCACATGCTAATTTAAACTTAAGTGAAACCAATGCTATTGTAAATTAAAATGAGTCAAGTTAAAAATCAACAGAAAAAAACCTTAAACTAAAGGGAGAGATTTCAGCCGTAAATAGTGAACTTCACAAACTGAAATCGATCATCGAGCAATAACGACTTCAAGCGGACACCTCACAGGTAGGAGACGCTGTAACAAGATATGGAAACAGTATCCAAACGAGCGTTGATTTCTTAAGTGAGGACCACCATATGACGAAAAGCTTTCGGGCCGAGAGAATATCTCGAAAAGACTTGACCATCTAAGTCGTAAGCTTGAAGCGATTTCTTACAAGAGTTGAGTCTGGACGCCGCCATGGATGACTTACTTAAGTACAGCTTTTAGTATAAAGTTAAAGGCATTGGGCTTCCTAAAAGGGACGAGTATGACTCTGCTGAAACCACTACGCAGTTGCGTTTAAAACTTTTCTATGCTATCGGAGCCGTTGGAGTTTTTCGTCTCTAACATTAAAAATATCCGGTCAACATGGAAATGTATCAATGAAATATTGGGAAATGTGAAGAAGAGGGAAAAAATCGAAAAGAATTAACTTCATTTGTCCAAACGGGCATTAATGTTCTAGATAATGAAGATAATTATTTGAAGGTCACTCATTTATTATGTAACTGCTGGTATCCTGACCAGCGGGCTTACCCCCTTGTTTATTAGGAGCATGCGCACGGGGCCTCGGCATTGGCGGGCACGAGGCCACCGTGAAATTACCTGAAGTTTCACTAAGGTTTTCTTCAAGTTTCCCAATTGTTTTGTAAGTCGTTTGTTTCAGTTTTTCTTTCTCGTGCTACGGATTTCTAATGGATGTTTGTGATGATACTTGTGAGTTGATTCAGCCTCGTTTATGATTAAACGTTTTGTTGCTATGTTCATCGCCACGGCTATCATGTGCCGCCAGTCACAGCCACAGTAATTTCACGACCTCATGGATCTTATGGATTTACAAGGATAGTTACGGTGGTGCCTCTATGTATCTATAGTTTTGATCTGGTTTTACGGTTTTGGATATTTACGGTCATGGAAGGTGAAGGCAAGGAATTTGCGGCTTATTTTGATGATAACAATTGGCTGAGATTGCAAGTTTCGCGTTCGCACTCCTCAACAATGGATACGGAACTGTTTCGTGTTAAATCGCCGCTTCACACTCAGCCAACGGATGCAGCATCAGAAACGGAACTTCCTAATTCAGTAAAGGTTCAAGGTTCACTGAATATGGGAGTAAAATCGACGGTCAGTGATGAAGCGCTAGGAGTAGGCGAAAGGAGAAAAATTCCAACGGATAAAGGTAAACAACACGAGTTACAAAGGTTAAAGGATCATAGAACTGTGGTGTTACGTCACGTAACTAGACAGATAAACAAAATGAAACCGCTACTTGCTGATCTTAACAATTATGAATCTGTGTCAGTTGAAATGAAAGGTCTTAACAATTTGCTTGTTAAACTGCAAGATGCTCAGGATAATTATGTTGACGCGTTAGAAGATGAAACTGTTATTGTTGATGCCAATTCATGGTACGATGCTCACGATGAAGATGTCTTTAAATTTAAACAGTCTGTCATTGAATATTTGTCCAAGGCGAAAAGGCATCAGTCAAATGAAGTAAACTCTGTTATCTCTAGTGGGTCTCATCGCACAAGAAAGTCAAATCACGAATTTACGAAGAAATGAAGAATGAAGAGTCAACCTTTGCACCTGTTCATACACAAAGTCCTCCGATTTGTACAATACAATCAGGTAACTCTGCTGGTTTGGAACCAACTTCGCAGCAACAACTTGTAAATTCTTTAGGCGTTACAGATTATCAACAGCCTTTACAAGCTAGTCTTCTTAATGCATTTACGGTACCTCAGAAAGGACCCATTTACACAACACCGATGAATACTGGTGCATCACGGAGTGAGGAAGAGACTACGGCCTATGCAGCAACACCCCATGAACACCCCTCGAGTGTACATTCTTCATCATACCCATCTTTAGCAACGACTCCTGCTGTTACGTATACTGCTCCTGGTCAGGTATGGTGTCTGCCACCATCACCACCACAAGGTTGTTCAACAAGTTTGTCAGTCAAAGACAATACTTTCCAAGACATTGTGGAAATTCAACGAAAACAAACTGAGTTATCTAACACTATTGTTAACCAGCAAGCAAGGAGTCTTTTGCCATCGAACGAGCCTCCTACGTTTTATGGTGATGCTATGGGGTATCCATTATTCATGACTGCCTTTGAGTCATTAATCGAATCAAAGGTTGAAGATTCCCATGACAGATTATATTTTCTGGGTCAATACACGTCAGGTAAAGCAAAAGAAATTATAAACGGTTGTCTGCAAAGGAAAATGGGAGGATCCTATGAAGAAGCTAAGAGACTTTTAAAGAGACAATTCGGTGATCCATTCAAGATAGCTAATGCCCATATCACGAAATTGTCTTCTTGGCCACCAATCAGACCAAACGATGGTTTAGCCCTCCAAGATTTCTCTATTGCCCTGGATCAAGCTAAGTCTGCTATGAAAGGCATGTCTCATATGGATGATTTAAACACTGCTCATGTACTGCGTCAACTGTGGGAAAAGTTACCCAAGTACCTGCGAACCAAATGGACTGAAAGGAACAATAGGACAAAAAGTGCAAAGGGAAGAATAGCTGACTTCGAAGAGTTCTCTCAATTCGTGCTTGAACAAGCTGATCTTGCCACAGATCCTGTGTTTTCAGAGCAATGTGTTAGCAAGCCAAATCATGATGAAAAGGATAGAGGCACTCGTCTTAAGTTTACAAGAAAGCCGCTAACAAGGGGAAAAGGGACAAACCTTGCTACTGGTGTAAATCAGGAAGATGGCAATGAAGTGACTGTTGTATGCTCTTTATGTAAGAAGCCTCATAACTTAAACGAGTGTGAACAGTTTTTGAAAAAATCTCTGAGTGACCGTCGAGACTTTGTAGTAGAGAAGAAACTGTGCTTCGGCTGCTTTAGCGACCAGCACATTGCAAAGCATTGCAAGGAAAGGCAAACGTGCAAGACGTGCAACAAGCAGCATCCAACGTCACTGCACAACCCTGATGGAATTAAGAAATCGAACGACAAAGGTGACAAGAACCAACCTCAAGATAGACCTCGAGTTAGTAGCAATCCCACTGCCATCTGCAACATAACTGAAGCTGGAGATGTGCCGATTAACATGGGTATATTGCTAGTCTGGTTGTTTCATAAGAGTAATCCAGCGAAGATAATACGAGTTTATGCTTTACTGGACAATGCCAGCTGTGGAACGTTTGTGAATGAAAGCGCAGCTAAGGCTCTTGGCGTCGAAGGAAGTAGCACTGACCTCACCCTTACTACAATCCATGGAACGCACAGCGTAACGTCGAAGGCTATTGAAGGATTAGTCGTAGCTAATGTCAAGGACGAGAGTGCAAAGTTAGAGTTGCCCAGAACTTTCACGCGAAATATCATTCTAGCGGACCGCAGTGAAATACCACGACCTGATGTAATTAGTAGGATGTCTCATTTGAAGGATGTTAGTGCCGAACTTTCCCCCTACATGGAAGATATTGAAGTGGGTCTTCTTGTCGGATTGAACTGTCCAAGTGCCCTACGACCAAGAGAAATTGTTTACGGTGGAGAATCAGATCCATATGCTGTGCGGTTGCTGTTCGGATGGTACATAAACGGTCCTCTCTATACTCCCTGTCAGAGTAACATCTTAACGTGCAACAGAATTAATCTTAATCAGCAAGACACCTCATCCCCGCGAGGATATGTAGTCTCTCAAAGGACGGTTAAGGAACAGATAACACCGCAAGCAGTTGAACGAATGTTTTAACTTGACTTCTCCGAAAAGGAAAAGGGAATATCAATGTCGCGCGAAGACATCAAGTTCTACGAGACCGTGGAAACTGGTATCGTTCATCTCGAGGACTTGCACTATGAAATGCCCCTCCCTTTCAAACATAAGAACACTCAGCTCCCAAACAACTACGCTCAAGCTGAGAAGCGCCTCAACAGCCTCAAGAAACGTCTAATGTCTGATGACAAGTATTACACGGATTACTGCAGCTTTATGTCTGATATCATTTCGAAAGGGTACGCTCGGAAGGTGGATGACGATCTTAAAGATCAGTTGGGCAGAACCTGGTACCTGCCGCATCACGGAATTTATCACCCGCACAAGCCAACGAAAATACGCGTGGTGTTTGATTGCTCGGCCTCATTCGAAGGACACTCCTTGAATGACAAATTGCTCCAGGGACCAGATCTCAGCAGTAACTTAGTCGGTGTTCTTACCAGGTTCCGGCAAGAAAAGTATGCTTTTATGGCAGACATTGAAAAAATGTTCTTTCAATTAAGAGTAAGGAAGGAAGATCAAAGTTTTCTCAAGTTCCTATGGTGGCCAGACGGCGATTTACAGAAGGAGGTCGAAGAGTATTGCATGACAGTGCATTTGTTCGGTGCAGTATCATCCCCTGCATGCGCTAATTATGCACTTAAACGCACTGCTGACGACAACGAAGATGAATATGGGTCAGAAGCAGCCAACACCCTTAGAAGGAACTTTTATGTGGACGACGTTCTCAAATCGGCAAGCACCGACGATGAGACTATTAAGCTAGCAAAGGATACCAAAGCAGTTTGCCAAAATGGTGGATTTAACTTAACCAAGTTTGTGGGAAACACAGAGCGTATCATCAGCTCAATCCCTCAAGAACACAGAGCAGAACAGGTGAAGAACCTCACACTTGGCCAGGACAAGTTACCCATAGAAAGAGCGTTAGGAGTTATTTGGTGTATTCAGTCAGACACGTTCAACTTCAGGATTGAACTTAAGGATAAACCTTGCACGCGTAGAGGCATCCTATGACCATCAGCTCGATTTATATATGATCCCTTGGGTTTCATCGCTCCTGTAGTACTGGTCGGAAAGAAAATTTTGCAGGACATCTGTCACACTAATAGAGGGCATGAGCCAGTCGACGATGCCACCCGCAGCAGATGGGAAAGATGGAGACATGAGCTGTACCTACTTGAAAGTTTGGAAATACCAAGAAGCTTTAAGCCCTCGGAGTTTGGAAAGATTGTGTCCACGCAACTCCACTGTATGTCTGACGCTTCGACGTGTGGTTACGGTCAATGCTCGTATTTAAGGCTCGAAGACCAGCACGGCAAAGCACATGTCTCTTTTGTTATGGGAAAGGCGCGAGTGACGCCAAAAAAGACCGTCAGCATTCCAAGGTTAGAGTTAGCTGCAGCCTCAGTCTCTGTTTAGATTGGTGATGAGCTAGAGTATGAGAACATTGAGGATCACTATTGCACGGACAGTAAAGTCGTCCTAGGCTTTATAAGTAATGAATCCAGTCGGTTTCATGTCTATGTTGCCAACCGGGTCCAACTCATTCATGACCACACCACCCCCTCACAGTGGCATTACGTCGAAACCACTTCAAATACTGCAGACGAAGGTTCAAGGGGTATGTCACCTAAAGACTTTGTTGAGAAATCACAATCGATTCAAGGACCTAACTTCCTTAAAAAACCTACAAGCAGTTGGCTGAAAGAAAGGTCATACAAAGACACTGTGGACCCAGATTCCCCCGAAGTGAAGAGCGCTAAGGTTAACACATGTGTAGTGAAAGAGAGTGACGTCATAGTTGAGAGACTTTTCAGGTTCTCAAGCTGGCACAAAGCGAAGGTAGCTGTCGCACTATGCCTAAAGTACAAGAGGAAACTCAGAGAAAAGGTCATGTCTAAAGGGAAGGAGTCCAGTACTAGATCACCAGAACAAAGGTGTTTCAGTGACACCCCTGCAAGTGGAGAACTTAACGTTGCCAACTTACAGGAAGCAGAAGTGGAGATCATAAAACAAGTACAAAGACAAGCATTTCCATCGGAAATAAGAAGTCTCCAAATCGTTTAAGCGAACGCTAAGTACGGTAGCCGGGAAGTGGCAAAGGAGAAGAAGGCTGTGCTGAAGAAAACCAGTACGCTTCGTACGTTAGACCCCTTCCTAGACAGTGACGGCGTCATGAGAGTTGGCGGGCGAATACGGAAGGCGACACTATCGGAGTCACTCAAAAACCCTGTCATCTTACCAAAGTCAAGCCACATTACTGCACTGGTTATCAGCTACGCGCACGAAAGAACATACCATAGCGGAAGAGGAATTACGTTGAATGAACTTCGTGCTAGTGGCTATTGGATCGTCGGAGGAAATTCGATGGTCAGGCAGTTTATTTCCAAATGCGTAACATGTCGTTACCTTCGAGGAACCGTGGGAGAGCAGAAGATGACTGACTTGCCGAAGTCGCGCGTGGAGCCAGCACCGCCTTTCACCTACTGCGGAGTCGATTTCTTTGGCCCTTGGCACGTACAACGAGGAAGGTCTGTCGTCAAGAGATACGGAGCATTGTTTACTTGTTTTGCAAGTAGGGCTGTACACATAGAAGTTGCAGACTCCTTAGAAACTGATTCCTTTATTCAAGCATTGAGACGGTTCATCTGTAGAAGAGGACCAGTCAGAGAAATTCGTTGTGACAGAGGAACGAATTTTGTTGGTGCGGAAGCCGAACTCAAGAAAGCTATTGATGAGATAGACGACCAAAAGGTCAAAGCAGAACTCCTTAAAGCCAAGATCGATTGGATTAAGAATCTTGCATCCGCGAGTAACTTTGGAGGCGTGTGGGAAAGGCAAATCAAGTCAATCAGGAACGTCATGAGTGGTCTTATTAGAAAGCATGGTAATCGTCTTGACGAAGAATCGCTGAGAACATTCCTTTGCGAAGCAGAATCTACAATCAATAACAGGCCTCTGATGGTAGAGACACTCAGGGATCCTCTTTCAGAGCCACCATTGTCGCCAAGTATGCTGCTGACAGGAAAGACAAGGCTCGTGCTACCTTCACCAGGAGAATTTAAGAGAGAAGACTTATACTGTCGAAGGAAATGGAGACGCACGCAGCACCTAGCACAAGAGTTTTGGTCAAGGTGGAGCAAAGAGTACTTGCAACAGTTACAAGCAAGAATAAAGTGGACTCGACCAAAGAGAAATTTCAAGGTTGGAGATGTGGTATTACTGAAGGAAAACCAGTCTCCGAGAAACAGATGGCCTTTGGGTAAGGTCGTAGCCACGCATCCTGATGATCAAGATCGAGTCCGATCGGCGACAGTACTGACAGGCAATGGCTCCAAGTTGGAAAGGCCTGTTAACAAGCTCGTCTTACTTTTGGAGGCGCAATGTTTAGAGACCGGGATTCCCCGACGAGGAGCCGGAGCTTTATGAACGCTTTTTCTAGGAAATAAGTTTTAGGATTGTTATCGAGATAGTTATAGTTGTTGTTAAAATGTAAGGCAAGGCTTACATTTTGGGGAGCCATGTAACTGCTGGTATCCTGACCAGCGGGCTTACCCCCTTGTTTTTTAGGAGCATGCGCACGGGGCCTCGGCATTGGCGGGCACGAGGCCACCGTGAAATTACCTGAAGTTTCACTAAGGTTTTCTTCAAGTTTCCCAAGTGTTTTGTAAGTCGTTTGTTTCAGTTTTTCTTTCTCGTGCTACGGATTTCTAATGGATGTTTGTGATGATACTTGTGAGTTGATTCAGCCTCGTGTATGATTAAACGTTTTGTTCTTATGTTCATCGCCACGGCTATCATGTGCCGCCAGTCACAGCCACATATTAAGATATTTTATGAAGTCAACTTGATACGTAATTTGTTGTATATCTCCAGTTGTAATGTTAGTCTATTTTCAAATAACAAAATCCCTGTACTTGTAATTTACACTTAACTAGTAAAAGCTTCCAGTGTTCCTGTCTATGCATTAATGTATTTCTTTTCTTTTTTAAAAATATGTAATTTAACGCCTTGGCTTAAAGTTTTGTCCCGCTTAGATTAGCGTAAAAGCTATTTGCGGAGCATACAGTATTCTAAAACTTTATCGTTTTGTTAATAAATACGTTAAAGGCTTGATGTGGTATGGACAGAACTATAGCTGTTACTGAAATTAGTAAATACTGAACTAGCATACTGAGACCCATTGTCACCAATAAGCTCATCAGATATGCCATGTCGAGCAAATTGACTCTTCAGATGACAGCGTATATTGCTGCTGATTACGTTGTCTAGCTTAACAACCTCAATCCATTTCGAACAGTAATCTACATAAAGCAGGTAATAAACTCTATTACACTCAAACAAGTCACTTCCGAACATAGTCTGTCAGAGAAGTCTTGAATTGTCATTGACTCCCTTGATTGAACTCTCTGAAACTGGGCGCATAAAGAACATTTTATCTTCAATTTGGGATAACGTTCCTGGCGAAAATCGAATGTCTCTGGCGAGCTGCTTGCATTTCACTTCGTCTTGGTGTGACTCCTGGATGAGAACATACTCTGTGGAACAACAGGCTTTTGTACTTTGAATAATATTCCACCAACGTTTGATATTTCATCTCTGCACCAATACTCGCGAACAACTTATGGTAGATCTTGTCTGCGATAAGGCTATCCATTTCGAACAACTGTGCTTAAGCCTTTCAGGGCTGGATCATCTACACTAACTTTCTGGAACTCACGTTACCTTTCTTGTGAAATGGGAAGGTAGGCTGTAAGCTGCACTTCGTATACTTACAAATCTGGGCTGAGGCTTTCTTCACTCTCTTCCAAGTACGCTATGCTCAAGGCATCCGCAACAGAGAGTTCAGATCCGGGTACATATTTCTCTTTTAATTCGTAGCCCTGCAATGTCAGCATCACCTTCTACAGCCTCAGAGCTGCTTCATTTGAGGGCTTGTTTAAGATGTGTTGCAATGGCTTGCAGTCTGCCTCAACTTCTGTTGTTCTTCCGTGGACATACTGATAAAATTTCTGCACAAGCCGAAAAGGTTTGCTGTTTTCTGCCAGGTGCTTCTCGTCTTGCAAAATGACTGCCCCTAACATTTGGAACTTGCACCTACAGAGATACATAATGGTTTTCTGGATCATAGTAACAAAGAATTAGTGTTGTGGAGGCCATCTGCTTGAGATTCTGAAAGCTTTCTTCTTGCATGCCTTTTATATCTGGGAAAAGCTCTGACATACGGTTCTGAAACACCTCGAGAGCTGATTTTATTCCAAATGGTAACCTTATGAACCGGTATCTACCGAATGGCGTATTGAATGTGCAAAACGTTGGGCTAGCTTCATCTGATTTCACTTGCCAATATCCAGAGGTGGTGTAAAGGACTGAAAACACTTTTGCTTACGGCATACCGGCAACAATCTCTTCTATAGTAGTCATTGAAAAGTGTTCCCTTCTAATTTCTTTTTTTAAATCTCTCGTGTCAATGCAGATGCGAATCTTGTTAGGCACTTTTACGGCCGCTACCATACTACCCACCCAGCCAGTAGGCTCTTTCTGCTTTACTACTAGTAGTCAAGCTCTTCTTTGATTTTTTTTTTTCTTTGAGGGAAACAGGCACATTTCTTGCTGGATGCTTGATTCAACTTTGATTGTGTGTTCACCTGGAAGGTAACCTAGGCCTTGAAATGGATCTGAATATTGCTCATAGAATCGATGTTTTGAGAGGCTCCCAGGCGAAACTTTGAGAGGTTCTCTTGCTGATAAAGGCGTACTTGGGCAAGAAGACCAATGTCTTTGCAGGTTTGGGCACCAAATACTGTAGCTTTTGCACTCACAAAGTAATGTCACTACACCGTTAGAAGGAATTTGATGGCCTGAGAATGATTGAAGTTTCACTCGAGTCATCTCATAGGGGTAGCGAGAAGCAAAATCTTGCATATAAAGTTGGAAGAGAGGAAATTGGCTTCAGCACCAAAATCTAGTTGGACCTTTACAACTTTGCCTTCAATCTTACGGTCCTCGCTCCATTCACTTGTGTATATATCAATAACTGGGGTGGTTCATCCGACAGAAAAACATATCATTATTACATTCATCTAGTCAGTTCACTTATTCTTATCTGGGTTTTTTGAGAGGCAAACAATGGCAAAATGATTGAACTTGTGACATTTTGAACATGTCTTTCCTTAAGGTGGGCATTTGCCCTTGTCATGTTGATAGCCACATCTGCCACAATCTTTTCGAAAATTGCTTTTAAGAGGGTTTTTTGTTTCTTTGCCTTTACACTATTTACGCTTTGATTTTCTGTTGCCATGGTTTGCAACTGTGCCTGCAATATTTCTTCAGTTTGGGCGATAGAAATGGCTTTTTATAGGGTCAGGTCTGAGCCTTCGTTAATGATTTGTTTTCTCTTTGAAGAATGGCAGCCAATCACAACACGGTCTTAAGCCATTTCATCAGGATCAGCATAACCATAAACTGTTCAAATGACCTACGGGTTTGTTGCACTCTCAAATGAAATTTACACCTGGCAAACCCTTTGTTCGATCTGCGCTTCACTTAGGTTTCAAATCTTGTGTGTTGTGATTGCGATCCACACGATTGTTCTATCGTTGCTGGTCCAATCCATCTTTGGAACAAAATTTCATTCCAAGTCGTCTCCTCATCTCTGACGAAGGTTTTTGCAAATCACTGTTGTAGCTCAGCTCCGTGTTTAGAACACCAGGTTATGTACTGTATCACACGACAGCCAAATTGAATTCTATCCCAACATTCTATCCCAGCTTAGGGTACTTTCATGATATTCGTGATAGCAAACATGACAGGTACAAACACCTTTGTAGGAGTTGGCACTAGTAGGGTGTAACTTATCAAGGCATTGTTGCGAAGGTAAAAATTTTAAGAAAAGGTTTCTTGCAACTTTTACTTCTACTACTACTACTGGTACGTATTAACTACTACTTCTTCTTTGATACAAAGAAATCCTCTGGCGGTCGACTTCACTCCGTCCACAAATACACCGTAACTATACAGGTATGCATCCGTTTGCCAAGTCCTGTTCTCCAGTATGAAGTCAAGAGACACGTACCTTTAGAAGTAAAACGTGAACTCTCTTAAACCAGAAAAGTCCGGGTTTGGAACAATAGTCCCAGTTAGAATCCGTGAATTTTATGGTTCAATATTTATTTATCTTTTGTTAAAAAGGATAAAAATGGAAAATGGATTACAATAACTTCAAATCACAATATAAATATAATTTAGAAATGCACCACCAATACGTGACGATCACATTTTTTTTTAATTTCGTCTCTTTTTTCAATTAAATTTAGGTCGATTATTAACAACAAGTTGGAGATTATTAAAAACAAGACTTTTTCTGGCCTTAACTATCTATACAAACTGTAAGTGGTGTTTATTTATATTTCTTATTTCAATTTCTTTATATTTTTTATCAATTTATGTGTTTGAAGAGTAGTTCTACTGCTTGTATATATTAGTTACATCGATCTGTAGTGTGAAACATTTGGCCACTCCTTAAGTAGCAGAAGCTAGTACAGGTTGTTGCGTACAAACTAGGGTTCATCGCTTCATAACTCAATCTTTCTGTGCAACGAAATCCTTAACTGAGATCCTTTTTAGTCAAAGCTTTAAAGGCAATTTTATTGGAAATAGATTTACTTTCCTTTGTTTCAAAATCATTTTCATACGCTAAAATACAAACAAAGAAAGGCGGTAGATTTCTTTAGAGGAAAAGAATAAAGAACAAATCAGTAAAATAACTATGCTTACTCAAAAATATATAGGCAAGCAATACACGCGAATAAGTTGTCCAAATCAGACACGACCCAAACCTTAAAGATATCGCATGTCAAGTTGACTACCCAGCATATTATCTCCACAGTTACATGGATAACAACGACATTTACCGCATCGAGGCTTCCGCATTCTACCGAATGGGAAAACTCAGACACTTGTAAGCTATGTTTAAACAAATCGACCATAATTTACCAGATCAGTGTATGCAGGCCCTCAGTACCTCTGATTAGCTAGCTTAGAGCTAAGTAACCTGTCCTATTCAAAAGAGGAACCAGATGCCTCATTGTTGTTTTTGTTGTATTTTTATTTCTTTGTACCCAGGTTCTTATTTTTATCACTAACGTGATGTTGCTCCCCTTTGTTGTCGTATTCATTATCAAGGCATTGGGGCCTAGTGGTCAGTACGTCGGCCTAGCAATCCGGCGGTCGCGTGTTAGAGTCCCACTCTGGTCGCTTGCTGGATTTGTTCTAGGTCGGTCCGAGTTCACATCCTTGGCCATGTTTGTAAATAACTAACTACTTGTCATTAAAGATGTGAATATTGTTCATCGTGGTGTCAGATAGGAATGAACGTTTATTCGTTTGTCTCACGATAGAATCGCTTTGAGATATTGATCACGACGTTTCGACTGCAATACTGCTAGTCTTCATCAGGCGATGAGGTCGATTGTTTACGAGTAGCTATTTATGCACATTGGTTCGCTGTGATTGGTGTATTTCGATCCTTATTATTCCGATTAGCAGATGATGTTCCCTCACAGGTGCGACACAACTCTTCGGTCTTACTTAGTACGACCGAAAGACGCCCTAGAACCAGGCAAACAAGAAGGTGTTGTATATAGAATTCCATGTGAATGCGGCAAAGTATATATAGGCGAAACAGGGAGAGCAATGCAACACAGGATAAAAGAACATGACAGAGATATACGGCTTGCTCATACACAAACCTCTGCAGTTTCGGAGCACGCAAACTAAACGGGGCATCTTCCTTTATGGAATCAAGTCAAGTTTATCGATCGTGACCCTCACCGATACACACGTAGGGTCAAAGAGGCTATCCAAATAAGACTTCATTCTAATAACATCAATAGAGACAACGGAATCGAAATTCCTGAAGCATGGATGCCTACGATCAGAAAGCATAACAGCCGTTCAACTACAAAGCGGACCTGTGAGGGAACATCATCTGCTAATCGGAATAATAAGGATCGAAATACACCAATCACAGCGAAGCAACGTGCATAAATAGCTACACGTAAACAATCGACCTCATCGCCTGATGAAGACTAGCAGTATTGCAGTTGAAACGTCGCGATCAATATCTCAAAGCGATTCTATCGTGAGACAAACGAATAAACGTTCATTCCTAACCAACTACTTGCCTCCCACCAGTTGGTCTTTCAATCCTGTTAGGTTCTACTTGGATTGTTCATTCATAATTATTCGTAATAATTGGAGTGCCTGTTAACTAGCACAATACGCTGAGTGTACTTTCCACTATACCTTCACTTTAACCTCCAAAGGAAATGAAACAGTCATAGAGATAACAAACTCAAATTTTTAAACAGCAGTTTCAAAAGTGTTACTAACCGTGAAGCCTTCATGTAGCAGTCTCTTTCAAGAGCAAATATAAAAGAATTCTTAGGAGAAAAAGCTTCAATCTGACCAAACCATATTTCAAGATTTTTTTGTCAACCACCTCGCGCTTTTGTTGGTCACACCTATGGATAGATTTTTTTTTTTAAATCTTGGTCGTACATTAAGTTTCCATGCATGAAAGCACCATATAATTACATAGAATTTGCTCATTGTGTTATTTATTTAATTATAATCAATATTTAGATATTTAAATGGTAACCGATTGCGATACATCGTTAATGGGACATTCTACTACACAAAGAATCTTTACAAACTGTAAGTACCAAAATGTATACTTGTTGCGATAAATGAAAAAACAATAATTAATCTACTTTCCCTCTCCTATCTATACCTCAGCTTTTAATAAGCTCCTTATACAAGCTTCAAGGAGTATCTCACTGAAATAAAATATAGCACATACGTTTTAATAACCGTAAAGATAAATTCCTCTCTCAATAAAACAGATGAGTCAGTTCGATGAGTGTTCATGCTCATTTCATTAACACACTCTTAGCTCTGTGTGGTTTGGTATTCGAAGGGTCGTCGGTTTATATCACATGAAGTAGAAATAGTTACAGAGATCCTCTCGCCCACACCGCAGTGAGATGCGCATTAAAATTCTAAACCCAGTAGACAGTTTGTCAAGAGAAGTGTGTAGGCGCGGCGATGTTACAGTGAAGAGTTAATGGCTGATGTAATTGCTTTACAGACAAATAAACGAACGTGCTGACTATGTAATAGACGACTAATCAGTTTCAAACGTTTCCCCTGGTAAATCACAAAATATTAGTATGTAAACCCTTTAATTTCCAATTGAATGCACTAAAAAAAGTCAGTGATGGGAAAAGACGCCATTAACGCATGGAAATTTAAGAATTAGTTCAGGCTTAGCGTGTGTATATCGTATATATGGGATGCACGCGGGAAGTTTGGAGAAAACGAAAGATGCGTAAGAGTGGCTCGAGGCGCAGCCGAGAGCAACTCTAGCTTCTTGAGTGCTGTCCATACTTCGCAAGTGCATCCATCACTCGATAAAGGCACAGCTAAAAGCTTGAGCAAACTCTTTTATAACATAGCGGACAAAAATGCTTGCTTTTTGATTAACTGCAAAATTCTCGTAACGAGCGCCACAGAGAAACAAACCCTTCTATTGGCTGGTTACAAACACGCCACAATCGCCTAGTTTGAAACAAAAATCTTTCTGTAAAACTGACAAAGAAAATTTGCTTATTTATTCGTTAACGATCAATTGAAACTAAGCAGAAACAAAGATGAAAGTGTCTTAAAGTCCACCTAATGTTAAAATACTCACATGTTCGTAAGACCTCGTGGGAGTATGGTTTGGATCCGGCGCTGAGAAGATGTTTTATATGTTTTGCTCGGCGAAATCCAGAAAACTTGTTTTTTTAGCAAAGACGACTGTCATCCTACTTTATATTCATTTCCGAACAATGGCTGGTCATTACGGCTACTTGAGAAGGCCTGGCACCAGTTTTTTTTTGTGGGTAATAAATTTATGTCTTCTTGTGTAATTTGTCTTGTTATTGTAAGTGAAATTTTCCTGATTTAGTCGGATTGTTCGGCGATAACAAAACTACATAACAAATTTAAAAACAACAATAAAAACGGAAATTTTACCTATGAATGTTGTTGATGACCAATTCGTGTCTTTTCTGTTCCCAGTGAATATCTTTCAGCCAAAATTTGCTGCAGCTGGTCTTCCGACAAATTTGAAAAACGCGCAGCTTGCGAGTTTTTTTGAATTCGGCTTTATTTTTGCTGCTTGTTGGGTCAGAACCTAAAAGGTCAATGCCGATTGAAAAATTGGGTAGTTTTTCGCTGGTTTTTTCCATAGAAGGAAAACTGTACTGCAACTTAAAAGACGAAACTTTGCAGCCAGGTAAAAAAAATGCTCACGTCATCTTATTTACGCACGTTTTGTTCATGGCGGCTCAATATGACTTACTGTATATAGGGCAAGCACGCGCGCTATGTTATAAAGTACATTACATCATGCTATTACATGTAAAACACTTTCATAAGCCAAACAAATTTTGGGATCTCACATAATGCACGGAGTGTGCAAAATATTATTAATTGTATTAAATCTCGCTCTACCAGCCTTTAAGGCAGGTCAAGTTTTAAGTATTTCAAACTAAATGTATCCAAAAAACATTTTTCTCTTAGAAACGTATCTAGGAACAACATATCAAGTCTTCCTGATGGAGTGTTTGCAACACTGAAACGTCTTGAAGTCTTGTAAGTCATGATTTAAAGGTTAACTGTTCTTTTCGTCTATTTATTCCAAAAGAAACGCGAGCGCATATTCTCGCTTTTAAAATTTTGCAAACAATACAGAGAAACTGAAAAGCACAAAGTATTTTTCCCACACAAGATGACTACTCTCTGTTATGGCGTAAAGTCAGTCATTAAACCACAGCTGATTTCCTCTCAACATCAAGTCGAAACTAGTGTCAGTAAGGCAATTTACTATAAGATCCTATTAGGCGTGTTACAGCACAATAGTGTCAATAGTGTCAGAAAAATGCCAAATTAACGAATCAAAACGCAATAGGTACAGTTCGTTCTTTTATATCTTCTACAGGGATCTCAGTAAAAATACTCTAACGCACATCAGGACTGGAACTTTTAGAAGCTTATCTCGGTTAAAATACTTGTAAGTATTTTTGGATGAACAACCACATTTTCTCCGTGAAAACGATTTCTTCCTTATTCTAGTCAAGCTATCAAGACGAATGACATGAAAAAAAAAGACCTCCCGGATAAAATAAGTTTTTATCTTTGTCAAACATGTTAATAAACCTGCATGTCAAGATTTGTAAATCGCTCCATTGTGAGATTTGCTCTGTGCTGTAAGATTCCAAAGTATAAAGAAAGGACGCTACCCAATCAAAGAACAGTGACGGATTGCTTTTTTATCATTTTTTCCACAACAGGCATTTGGACTTTAATGGTATAAAGGCAATTGAGCCAAGGTCTTTTTCCTCCTCAGGACCGCTGTATTTTTTGTAAGAACAAAACCTTGTATACTTGTATTTGGTATTTGCTAATTTCTTAATAGTTTTTCAACTTTGTTATTATTCGTAGCATTACTAAAATTATACTGCTTGAATTAAGTACTGTTTAAAAAGTGAGCAGGAGTGTATTATCAGGTTAACAAACTCAAGGCGAAGCTGAGAGTTTTTAAACCTGATAATACACGACTACGACTTTCAATAACTGAGGACCAGCCTCGACACATATATGTTATTGTAATATACTAATGTTAATACCTTGTTTATCCCAATAAGGATTTTCTTAAAGCTCCTCTATTTCTTAGATTATTTTTTCCAAATTTAAATTCTCATATTAACAAATATAATTGATCATTCTTTTGCTTTTCTAGAAACTTGGACGGGAACCAGCTTACAACAGTCAATGATACAACCTTCCTTGGTCTCAAATACCTACATCAATTGTAAGTCAGGTTAACTTGAAGTAAAGCCCGGAAGATTGCTTCTCGGGAAGAATTATGCTTTGAAGTTCATTATTGAGATCACTGTTCGTTTCAATATCGTGTTCTTCAGTTGAGCAGTTTGATCCAGGGGCCGCCATCCCCTTGGTTTAGACAATCTTTCTTGTAGCGAGAGCTACAATTTTTCAGTGATGTGCATTTCCTTGTAAATACTGATAAACTTTGGTGTTTATCATTTGTTCCTTATTATAAATGATTCTAGTTCTACGTGTTTATAATTGATCTCGTTCTTTTCCAACAGGAATTTACAAAATAATTATATTCAAGAAATAGGTAAAGACTCTTTCAAGCAAATGAAGCATCTGAGCTATCTGTAAGTTGAAAATACATTGTTTTAATGTTTACTGACATGGTGTGGATATAAAAATCTTTGAAAAAATGGAGATAACGTACTTATCCATTGCTTCAATAAAAATTTGTTATGCTTTAAGACATATTTAAAAAAAATCATTAACAATTCATAAAGAAAAAGCAAAAGAAATCAATGTTTAATGAGGGTCTTTATATCTGATAAAGAAACTTCACGACCACCTTTTTAGACCAAAATAACCCCAGATCTAAATATTAGTGCAAGAATGATTTGATATATATGTGAGATTTGGAAGTCGTTCAAAAAAAATGAAAGAGAGATCAGAAAAGAGTGTCACCAAAGATTCTGACTAGTTTTGAAGATTGAGCATAATGCCACCAAAAGAGTAAACGCATGCAATTAACACCCTTGATGTTCCTGTGGTGCCTTATAGCTTCAACATTACTTTTGCTTGAACACCCTCAACAGAGAGCACTTCATATTTCTTTAGTCTAATAAGCCACTCGAACTGATATAAGCAGGGCAAAAGTTTCTCTTTCATGTAAAAAATTTAAACAATGATTCAACCAATTTTAACCTACATTAGTTTGGGTTGCTTTGGTAATATCCGATTTTAAGTTGAGCGATGGCTCCGGAATTTAAAAGCATTAAAATTTCTGTAAACGCTATTCAGAAGTACATAACAAGACATGCAAGCCGTAACTCCCTCTTCTTGACTCAATTGCGAATCAAGATTATCATCTGCGTAAGTAGTTAATAGAGGATGCCTTGCCCCTAACTTTTACCACCGATTATTTCTGTCATTTCTCTGATTAACTTCATACTAACTTCAACAGTACAAAAAATGACAGACTTAATGGGAAATTTTGCCCCGTCAAGCACCCACTTTTTATTTCAAGTTTAACTCTGTCATATTTTGATACTAAAAGAATTTTTGAAATATTTAAAATTTCCCATTAACTCTGTCATTTTTGTGTTTATTTGACACTTTATGACATTAATGGCTCGCCCTGCGGGCTCGCGGAAATGACAGAAATAATCGGTGGTAAAAGTTGTGGGCAAGGCATCCTCTATTAACTACTCTAGAAGAATTCAATCGCGATAAATATTATTACAAAATATATTTAGAAAAGATTAATTATAAATATAAAAATAATTTTGATTTATTTATATTGTAGAAATGTTTATCGGATTAACGGCTTACGCGTAAGCTGTTATTTAAGGTTTATATTATGGTAACACAAAAACGACTTACGCGTAAGTTCATTTTTTGATCCAAGGTTTTTGGTCAGACTTAGACTCAATAACGGCTTACGCGTAAGCTGACTTCTAAGACGTCGTTGGTGATTAATAATAGATAAGTTGTGGGGGATTTCCCCAACAAAAATAATCTAATCAAATACTAAAATGGGATACGATCACTTTTTTCATTTTATTAAAGATGATTTAGTTGATCCTAATAATGCTTTTATACAAAATGTGGATAATTTTCTGTTTTGTATTTATTTTAATTACTTTAACAGATATGACAGTGATATTAAGGAAGAAAGAAATAATGTTTTAGAATATTTTTTCAGGAATATTAAAACTTCATTGATGAGTAAAGGCGTATCTATTGGTAATAGTATGAACAAATTGATAGATTTACAATTTAAAGGTAGAAAAATGAATTCTACCGAAATGCAGATTAACTTAATTTTATATTGCATCTTTGTGAATGGGTTGAATAAAACAAAAGGGATAAAGTTTAAATATATTAAGAAGAAATTGTATCCTTTAACAAAAATATTGAAAGAGATTTTTTGTGAATTTGATAAGAATGAAATACACAAAGAAAGTACATTTATTTTTCCATTAAGGTCGCCTAATGGTACTGATGATGAATTTTATATTATGAATTATAAAGATAATTTGTTAGAAAGATCTTTTGGTTGTTATGACGATATTTGTTCTTCTGACGATGAAATTTTTGAAGATTTTTGTAATAGAGAATATGATAGAGAAGATTATGATTATGAAAAAGATTATGATGTAAAGAGTATGTTTTTACATCCTAATAATAATAGAGATGAAGAAGATGAAAGGAAATTTAAATATTACAGTATTGTTTTAGAAGAATCTTTATGTGAAGGATTAGAAAAAAAACATAAACTTTAAAAAATAAAAATACAGTTATCAAGTTACGATCGTCTCTCACCAGAAAATATTATTTTTAAAAAAGTCAAAGAATTCAAAGTAAACTATTTTATGACGTCAATACATTCCAGAGTTCCCTAGCAATTTCAATCGCTGAAAGTAAACTCAAAATCTATTTTCAGTTTTGCTGGTTGCCAGGGAACTCTGGAATGCAATCTATTGTTTTTCATGAAACGTGAGGTTATTTTTGATGAGATCATAATCAGGGGGTTTCCCCTCAAAATAATCTAAACAAATACTAAAATGGAATATCAAAACCCCGAGGACCAAGATTTCATTGTTGAAGATGGCTATAAACATGATAAAGATCCTGATTATGTTCCTGAGGAAAAGGAATCATCATCTGATGATGATAAATATGTTGTAAAAGGAAAAGATTTTCAGAAGTTAAGCAAAAAGGCTAAAAAACTCGGTGCCGAATCTCTTGATTATTCAAAGCGGAAAAATAACAAGTACGTGGTGAAGCTGCCAAGCGGAAAGAATTTGCATTTTGGCTCGTCGCAATATCCAGACTTTTTAATTCACAAAGATAACGAGCGAAAAGAAAAATATCTTTCTCGGGCTATGAAGATAAAGAATAAGAAGGGTGAGTTGACTTATGAAAATCCTGAATCGGCTAATTTTTGGAGTGTTAATCTGCTTTGGTCGGGGAAGTAGAGTTTTGAGGCAGAAAAATAAAATTTAAAGGTTTCAAAATAATAATAAAAATGGGATTCAAGTCAACATTGCCAGGTGATATAACTCCATTTAAAGTTGGTGGGCTTATATTTCCAAGCAAATATTGTTATGAAGATTTGAAAAGAATAGATGTTGATGCTGAAAATATTATTTCAGATTTCAATGATGAGAAAGATATTCAAGATTTTGTTAATAAAATTAACCCGATAAAAGTTATTGAAACGTACCCTGAAGCAAGAGAAGAGATGGATGGTTTGTTTTTTAATATAACAGGATTTTTATGTTATGAATTTTATGGAACAAGTAATTATTTAGAAAAGTGTTATAAATTTGCTGTTAAGTTTTTTTCAAAATTTGAATATATTGAGCTATAGATTATTGTTTTATATCATTTTTGATATAAAACTATCTCCCAGCCAGAAAAATAAAATAGAAAATTAAAGAATTAAATAAATTATAAATAAAGATGGCTGATCTAAGTAAGCTTTCTATTGCTGAATTAAAACAAATAAAAAAAAATATAAAAAAAGAAATCAAAGCTGATTATAAGAAAAAGTTGATAGATGATATAAATAAACTACAAAAAGTAAGAGATAAAATCAAAACAAAACCAAAACCCAAAACATTTGAAGAGTATTTCCAAGAGTGTATAAAGAATAAAACAATACCTCCAGATACTCCACCTTATCTGCGCAAAGCACTTGAGAGAGCTCTCAGAGAATATGAGCAAGGTATAGAAAAAGAGAAATCAGCTTTGGAAGGATTTGCTAATAAATACGTAGTAAAAGGCAAAACTGATATTACGCCATTTGAGTTTTTCAAATCCAAGGCTGCTTATCTTAAAGAGTTTCTCAGAAATCATCGAAATATTAAAGTCAGATTTGTTCTTGTTTGCATGATGGAACAAATGGGAAAGTCAAGTGATGGGAAGTCAAGTCTTTCCATTCAAGATAAAGCTTATTTTAATTCTGAAACACATATCAATCTTGAATCAACTGATGTAAAAGAAATATTGGTTAAAGTTATTCGCTCTATAATTGAAAAGATTGCAATTTATCAGAAGAACGGAAGTGGTTGGTATTTCAGGGAAATAGTTCATCTCGAAATTCACACTGTCGAATACAATCCAATGAGAGGTTCTTACTATATTCCCCTTCCAGATTGGATAATGCGAAAGAAAGCTTTATTAAATATTAAAAATAAAGATGAAAAATGCTTTTTATGGTGCGTCCTTAGATACCTTCATCCAAAGGGAAAGAATGCAGAGCTATTAACAGATTTGAGACAATATGAAAATAGTTTGAATACAAAAGGAATTGCTTTTCCAGTCAAATTAAAAGACATTTCAAAATTCGAAAAACTCAATCCAGATCTCCCAGGGATAAACGTGTTTTCAGTCAATGAGAGAAACAAGTTTTACCCTCTCCGAATGGCGCAGAGAGATCCTCAGAAAACAATCGATTTGTTTCTATTTGAAGAAGAAGGTAAATATCATTATTTACTTATCAGAAATTTTTCAAGATTATTTCGATCTCAAATAACATCGAGAACGAATGGTCGAATACATATTTGCAAAAGATGCTTTACTCATTTTTCAAAAGAAGAATTATTTCAGCGTCATATTGAATATTGTTTGTCTAATGAACCAGTTGTTGTCAAAATGCCAACAAGAAATTTAAAATTAGGATTCAAAAATTATTTTAAAAAGCTTCCAATACCTTTTGTAGTTTATGCTGATTTTGAATGTTTTACCAAATCCATTGAAACATGTAATCCCAATCCAAATGAATCTTATACCCAAGATTACCAGAAGCATGAACCGTCTGGTTTTTGTTTTTATATCAAAGGAATAGTCTCAAATATTTTTAAACCAATCTGTTTTACAAAACAGAGAGAAAGTGATAATGTAGCGGAAATATTTGTTTCAAAACTTGGCAAGGTGACACAAAAAATTTACGATGATTTTTATCGTCATCCAAAACCTCTCAGATTAACAGAGGAAGAACAAGTATCTTTTGATAAAGCTGAAATTTGTCATATTTGCAACAAAGAATTAAAAGATGACAGAGTTCGGGATCATTGTCATTTTACCGGTGAATATCGTGGAGCTGCGCATAACAGCTGTAACCTTCAATGTCGAAAACCATTGATACTGCCTGTAATAATTCATAATCTTCAAGGATATGACGCGCATTTGTTTATAAAAAAACTTTCAGGTTTGAAGGGAGAGTTGAATTGTATTCCATCGACTGAAGAGAAGTATATATCGTTTTCAAAAAAGATCAAAGTTGATGAGTACAGATCCAAGCGAACTGGAGAAATGGTAACTTTGAATTTTGAGATAAGATTTATCGATTCATTCAAGTTTCTTCAAACCAGTCTTGCAAATCTTGTTGGAAATCTGCAACCGGATGATTTTCAAAATACAAAAGAAATAATGAAAGATAATGTTGAACTTCTCTTTCGAAAAGGTGTTTATCCCTATGACTATATTGGTTCTCTTGAAAAGCTGAGTGAAACACAACTTCCAACCAAAGAGAAATTCTATTCAAAACTGAATGAAGAAGACATTTCGGAAGAGGATTACAAACATGCACAAAATGTTTGGTCAACATTTGGTTGTCAAACAATCGGAGATTATCACGATCTTTATCTCAAATCAGATGTATTGCTTTTGGCTGATGTTTTTGAAAACTTTCGTAAAACATGCCTCAAGCATTACAAACTGGATCCGGCGCATTATTACACATCTCCCGGTCTGGCTTGGGATGCCTGTTTGAAAGAGACAGGCCAACAACTTGAATTGCTTCATAATTACGATATGCTGATGTTATTTGAAAGAGGAATCAGAGGTGGGATGACGCATATAGCAAAAAGATATTCAGAAGCGAATAATAAATATATGAAAGATTATGACCCAGACAAGCCTTCTAAATACATTCAATATCTTGATGCTAATAATCTCTATGGTTGGGCGATGTCTCAATCTCTTCCTACGGGTGGGTTTAAATGGATGACTAATCTCACAAAAGAAAAGGTGATGGATATTCTTGAAAAAACAAATAGCAGCATGAATAATTCATTCAAGAAAGGTTATATATTTGAGGTTGATTTAGAATATCCCAAGGAATTATGGAAGTCACATAACGATTACCCTCTTGCTCCAGAGAAGATAGAAGTTAACGGCGTTGAAAAACTTATTAGTCATTTCAAACCTCGTAACAAATATGTTATTCATTATCGTAATCTGAGACAATGTCTTGAATTGGGTTTGAGAATTACTGCTGTTTATCGAGGAATTTCTTTTAATCAGAGTTTTTGGATGGAGCCCTATATCAGGAAAAACACAGAACTTCGCAAAACAGCAGCCAACGGATTTGAGAAAGACTTCTTTAAGTTGATGAATAATTCTGTGTTTGGAAAAACGATAGAAAACATTCGGAAGAGACAAAATGTTTTTCTGGTTGATAATCGAGAAAAAGCCGCAAAATTAACATGTCGGCCAAACTTTGAACGGTCGATAATATTTGATAAAAAATTATTAGCGATACATTTAAAAAAGACCGAAACTTATTTTAACAAACCTGTATATGTTGGGCAGGCGATATTGGATTTGTCAAAGTTGTTAATGTTCGACTTTCATTATGATTTCATCCAAAAGAAATATTCTTACAAAAAAGCCGAGTTGTTATTTACAGATACGGACTCACTTATGTACGAGTTAAAAACCGATGATTTTTATAAAGACATAAAAGAAGATATAAAAACCAGGTTTGACACGTCGGAATATTCCCCAAATCACAAATCTGGGATACAGACAGGATTAAATAAGAAAGTGATTGGAATGTTCAAAGATGAGGTTGCTGGTCGGCAAATAACTCACTTTGTCGGTCTTAGACCCAAACTTTATTCTTTTAAAATCGAGGAATCTAACACAAATAAAAAATGCAAAGGAATCAAAAAAAATATTGTAAAAAAAAAGATTGAGTTTGAAGATTACATTGATTGTTCATTTTCTGGTGAGAAACAGATGCGTAAGATGAACGTAATAAAAAGCGAGAAACACGAAATTTATTCAAAAGAAGTTAACAAATTAGCTTTAAGCGGAGATGATGATAAAAGGATTTTATGCAAAGATAAAGTTAATACTCAAGCAATACGTTAAAAAAGGTTTAAAGTTATTTTGATTTTAAATAAAAATCAAAATATGGACAATCGAGAATATGTTAAATATCAAGATATTAAATTTTTTTGGCATCCAAAATACAAATATTATTTAGCTAGTCGTTGCGGTCAAATACTTAGTTTGAAAAGAAATAAAAAAAGAATTTTGAAATTATGCCAAAAAAGCAATGGATATTTAGGATTTCAATTATTTGAAAATAACACTTATAAGGATTATTCTGTTCATAGATATATTTATGAGGTATTTAAGGGAGAGATTCCAGAAGGTATGCATATAGACCATTGGGACTTTAATAAAAAAAATAATTCAATTAAGAATTTACAACTACTTTCTCCAAAAGAAAATATACAAAAATCAAAATTTAAAAAAGTTTCTTCTTTAAACTTAAAAACAAAGGAAGAAAAGATATTTGGAAGTGTTACAGAAACTGCTAAATTTTATCAAATTAGTATTTCCACAGTTACTAAGAATTGCCAGAAAAAAATAAAATCACAAAATCTAAAAAAGACGGCAAGCGATATCAGTTCTTTTATTTATAAATTTATTTGTTTAAATTAATAATAAAATGACTTACTCCGAAAAAGAAATAAAAAAATATCTTGATATAATTTATAATTTTACAAAATCTCCAAAAAATGAAACTGATCGAAAGATCTCTTG
Source organism: Porites divaricata (assembly GCA_038088405.1). Classification (NCBI taxonomy): domain Eukaryota; kingdom Metazoa; phylum Cnidaria; class Anthozoa; order Scleractinia; family Poritidae; genus Porites; species Porites divaricata. The sequence continues at coordinate 2,051,729 of JBBMOI010000018.1, forward strand.
TTTAAATTGCCAAGAAAAAGAATTTGATTTGGTTGCAGGATATGTATTTTGTATAAATTGCGGAAAACAAAATGGCCGTCATTTTGATTCATTTGATAAAAGAGACTCAGATCGGCTGCTTTTCCGAAAGAAAAGTATTTACCAGCGTAAATACCATTTTGAAAAGAAAGTTAATCAAGTCTCAAAAAGATTGAATCTTTCCGAGGATGAGAAATACAATCTGTATTTAAAATTGTTAGAAATAGATAACAGCGTCTTGGAAAAATTAAATAAACAATTCAGTCGAAAAAGAACTATTAATATCTTATTCCTTATAAAAAAAATTTTAGAAGAAATGAATAATCCCAAACACAAACTTGTTGAACTTAGTATTGGAGAACAAACTATGGAAAATTACGAGAATTGGTGGCAAAGTTACAAATCACTCAATACCTCTGTGAAAAATCCAGTAAATGATTCCGGTTAAATACCCAAGTAATTCAGATTTGATTGGTGAGTTGAAAGTGTAAACACAGCCTCTCCCAAGATTGAAATGTTTCCGAAATTCGCGAAAAGCGAGATTGAATATAAGGTGATTGGATAGTACTGACGAGTTTGTTCTACAACTGTGTCTAAAGTCAGAGAGTTTGTAAAGGACTTGATTAAAGTTTAATCTTTGAGTGAAATATTTTATATATAAGTACTGATAAACCAAACATGCTTTAATAAAGTTGTCGTCGTAAAACTGTGTTTTATGAGAGGGAAAATAGAAATTCACATATGATACAATTGAATCTAACATCTTTTATCTAAAAGACAGATAAAAGATGAAAAATATTATTACAAATTATTTTAAATAAATTCTTTTTATAATATAAAAATACTTTTTATAATTTATATTTTGTAATAATCTTTATCTATATTTGGATTGGATTCTAACATCTTCTATCCAAGTTTTAGATGAAAAATATTATTACAAATGATTTTAAATAAATTCTTTTTATAATATAAAAATACTTTTTATAATTTATATTTTGTAATAATCTTTATCTACTTAAATTAACATCTTCTATTTAAGAAAGAAAAGATGAAAAATATTATTACAAATTATTTTATTAGAATCTTTTTTTATACTAAAAATAAATTTTTCTTTTTATATTTTGTACAAACCTTTTTCAATATTTTTTTTTATTTTATCTTTGATTGCTTTTACAATATTCAAATCATTTGGATTAGCATATTTGAAAGAGTATTTATTTCCGTTTAATTTCGACTTTGCTGTTTTTCTCTTTCCATCTGCGATTAGTTTAATAGATCCAGCGTTAATCTGAAGTGCTTTAGAAGCCTGATATATTGAGTTAAAAAATTTGTTTTCATTGGTTGTCAGATTAGTTGCCAATATTTTTCTGGATTGTCCTTCTGGATTAGAGGATTCATTAATAACTCTTTTCAAATTATTTGGTGTGTTATTTAGCTTATCTCCGTCAATGTGAATTATCCTGAAGTATTTATTTGTTTCCTCGTTATTAAAGGCTTCCCAAATAAACTCGTGTTTCAACAAGCTGATTGGGTTTGAACCTCGAGGTCTAATAGAGATTCTAACAAAGCCGTTTTTATTTGGTTTATTTCCAAGTTCTCTTCCTGTTCTTGAGTTATAAACACCACCGTTATCAGTTGTGAAGAATCTTGAATATGATGGGTGGTAATACTTTGCCATGATGAAAAAGATTATTACAATTTATATTTAATCAATTTTATTTTTATATTAAAAATAAAATCTTTTATTTATATTATGTAATAATCTTTTACAAATATTTTTTATTATATCTCTTTGAAAATCTATCTGCAACAGGCGATTGGTCAATTATCATTTCGTCTATCAATTTCATTCGATCAATAAACTCTTGTTTATTGAAATCATCACCTCTCAAAGCTGATCGCAGTTCAACCAATACTTTCTCATAAGTTGTAAATGCTATCTGTGACATTTCAATCTTTTTCTTGTAATTCTTCATTTTTGAAATCGAACTCACAATCACTCCAAGACCATTGATAACGCCCAGGATTATTGGATTGAGTGTTATTCCTCCAGCAATAGTTCCCACTACAACTAGTCCTCCTCCAGACAGAGTAAGTGTTTCATCAAGAATTTTATATCTTTTGAAAGATTTCTTAAAACACCAGAATTTCTTGTGATAATGTTTATAGAAGTCTTTGAGAGTTTTGATCTCTGATTCTGTTAGTGAGTTATCAATGTGATTAAATTCAAACAAGTCCTTCATTTATTATTAAAGTATATAACTACCATTTATTTTCTCTTGAATCATTATCCTTTTAAATGCTTCGGAGTCAAAGTCGTAAAAATTAGGAGAAAACATAATTTTGTTCAAAACTCCATCTTCAGTTGTAAAGTCAAAATCTTGATCGGGTACGTAATTAGCACTATCTATAGTTAATGTTGAGCTGTAGTTACTCAAGTTAACTTTTGTAACAATTGAATCAACACTATGCGCCAACCATAAAACAATTTTTTTTCCATCAAAATCATTTGTTAAACTAAAAAATTGTCTTTTACTAGAGGTAAGTAAAGTTAAATAACCAGCAGCTTTAGTATAAGTTAAACTCATTAAATTTTGGTTATTTTGTTTATTTTTCTTAACTAAAGCAAAATCTCTATTTGACCAATGATAAAAAACCAGACACAGGGTATAATTTCTAAAATTATCAGAGGGATTCAAACTAATAGTGTAATTATTAATATTTAATCCTTCCTTTTTGATATTACTCAAGTCTTTATCTGGGATAGTAATACTATTTAAACTATGAAAGTCATTCATGCCGCTAATTATAATACCAGATGCACCTCTTTTTAATTCGTAATTATTTGCATCTGTAAAATCATAAATTTGATCAAAGAATCGACTATAAACATGGTTTACCGTAAAAGGAATTAACTCTTTTACCATTCCAACTGTTGCAGCACTACTATTCAGATTTCTATTGAGAGCAAGGTTCAATATACTTAGATTGTTTGCGTTAATGTCAACATTGAACTTTACTTGTGTTCTATAAATTTCAAATGATTTATGATAATCATAAACTTTATCTGGGTCGATATTGCTAACTTTGCTCATAATACCGTAAGCAATCATGTAAACACCAGAAAACTGAAGTGGATACACAGCCAGATCATTTCCATTATTTGGAATATTAACCAAAATGTGAATAAAGAATCTGCTTCCAGTTGTCAACTTCTTGAAATTAATAATGACTCTGTGGTAATACATAAATTGTGTTTGGCTTTTTGAATCGATGAAATTATGTTGAAGTTTTTTTACACTAACATTTCCAAGCTGTAATCCTTGTGACGTGTTGCTATCAACACTTATCTGGGTTTTATGCCAAAGAAGATAATCAATGTTAAGTATTTCAAGACAAAGGGTATAATCAGCACCTCCAACCAGTCTGTAAAAATTAAGCCCAATCTTGTACTTATAACCACCTTGAAAATTCTTCAATATATTCGTATAAAGAACTCTTGTATTGTATTCGTGAAAGTTTCCTTTAAGAGTTGGAAGGAAAGTTATCTTTTTTGGAATAAAACTAGTTCTATTATCTATTTCATCTGTCCATTGAGATGGACTTGACATCAAAAAAGCAAACTCATCCTTAAAATGACTTGGTTGAACTTGAGTTTGGTGCAGATGGCCATCAACATACTTTTTGGTGACTGCATCCGAATCTGAAGTTGGATCTTCAAGATTAATTATTTTATGTCCACCGATATTAAGATCTGAAGTCATGACCCTACTCCCATCTTTTTTAAAGAAAGAACTGAAATCTTGGTTAGAAAGGCTATCATCCACGTACTTTTTGGTAGTAGCATCTGTGTTATTTGTTGGTGTTTGTAAGTAAGTTATTTTTTTATTATTCATGTTCAAATGATTTGTCATCATATTTGTTCCATTAACGTGAAGATAAGCAAGATCACCATAAGCCAATGGTATTGGTTGTTTGGAACCAGTTGGAGCTGGAAGATTAAAAATTCTTTTGTTATTCATATCCAAATTTCCAGTCATTGATCTTGTTCCATCCAGTTTCAAAAATACACTGCCATCGACTTTGGAATCGTCCACATATTTCTTTGTCGCAGCATCATCATTGTCTGATGGCGTTTTGAGTTTTTTGATTGAGAATTGACTTTTCATATCAATATTTGAATCCACTGTCAAAAGTGATGTTTTTCCTCCTCCAGAATTAGTATCAACATATTTCTTGGTTGCTGAATCTGTGTCTGATGTTGGTGATCCAACATTTGTTAATTTTTTTCCAACCATATCATAATTTCCATCTGCGGTGAGATTAAACCCAACACCTGGAGCTCCTTGAACTCCTTTTGCAAATTGAAAGTGATTAGAAGAGTGTTCATTAAATATTCCCATCTTATTTATTATTTAGATAATCAGTAAAGTTTTTTGAAATGGTTTTCTTTGGTTTGTTAACGTAAAGAAATGAGAATGGTTTTTTAGTCGCCTCTTTATACATATCTTTATCAACTCCCAATTCAGATGAGATTCTGTTTGCTTCTCTGGAAGAAGGAAATTCGTACAGGCAGTAATGAGAACAATTCAATCGAATATCTTTTGGAGTTTTATAAAATGATTGACTCAGATAAATCACCGAACAATTCTTATGTCGGCCTTGAATAAAATAATCAACGATTTGTCTCTGATTTTTATCGCATACATAATCATCAAATATCACAAGTTTTTGATTGTCTTCGTATCCCATTTCTGTTACTGGAGTTATTTCATCATTACTCACAGAAAGGATTTCATAACCGAGTTTATGCGATAATTCTCTCATTTTTTGCATCAGTCTCTTGTACTTATCCTGCTCCAAATTTCGAGCGTAAAGATAAATCTCGTCGTAATAGAGCAGAGGTTTCATTAGCATGTGAAAGAGCAAATTAGTTTTACCACTTCCACTATTTCCACAAATCAGCATTCGAAATGTATCCGATGGCATGAAAGGAAACAACTGCTTGAATTTCTTTTCTCCGTTATCTCTGCTATCATAATTTGGTATCTCCATTTTATATAATAAATATATAAATGGATATTAAAGAAATGAAAAAATATTCACAAAATAAGATTGAAGCTGATGATCTTATTAAACAGGTGAGAAAACGAATAAAAGAGACTACTTGGGAAAAACAGAATCTGAGAGAAGGATTTACTGAAACATTCAAACCTCTGATTTCTCAGTTTGAAGATCCTGGTGAGGATTCTAAAAAACAAAATCTATTTACTCAAAACCAAAAAATGCTGCAAAATCAGTTGGCACTAACAGAAGGTATCAGAGCCAATCAAAAAGCCATTACAGATGGATTTAGTCAGTTTGAGAGATTGGCTGATATGCAAGAGTTGCCTGGAATAGGAACTATTAAAGATGATGAAAAAGATAGTGAAGATGATAAAGACGATCAAGCTCAAGCTTCAACACCAACTCCTCCTAAATCTTCAACTCCAACTCCTCAAGCTAAAAAAAAACCTGTGACAGAATTTAATCTTGACATATTTGATAAAAATCTAAATAACAAAAAAACCTTGGACATATTAGAAAGTTTCGGCTATACATCTCTTCCTTCTTCTTATTTTGGTAATAGTATCGAAGATATTACTTCATTAATAGATAATGTTAGAATAGATTTAGAAGATGTAAATAAAGAACTTTCTAAAAATATAGAATTTGTAGAAGAAGGAATATACCATTTAGCCGTTCCAAAAGCAAAAAATCCTCAAATAAAAACAAGACAAGGCATTGATAATTATAACGTGTTAAGTATGTTTCATACTAATTTAAATCTTCTTTACGAAGTCAAAAAAAATGAAAAATCTGGTTCTGGATTATTTAACACCCCCCAAAAACTGCTTCGTAGATTAGAATTACTCAATGGATCTCTTTCCGCAGGAAACAACGGTGTGCTGCCTGAAATCATTCAAATATTACATCGACTCCGAGATCTCGGGATCCTGACTAATAACCAACTTAACAAACTTCTTAGAAAAGTTATCTGAACATAGTATAAATGAATGAAAGTGCTATTCATATTTCATCTGTCAAAAGAGAAAAAATAGGTGTAAACAAATCACATGATTTCTTGGTCAAATTTAATCCTCCTTTGAAATTTGATTCACAATTCAAGCATTTTCTCGCCTTGGATAGGTTGTCAATGACTTACTCTTGGTATAATATCCGAAGTAGTTATAAAAACAACACAATTAAATATACACACGACGGATCTACATGGCAGACTATCACCTTTACAGACGGTATGTATTCCTATTCTGACATTAATGACTACATTCATCAATACATGGAACAAAAGAATCATCACACAACAGATGCAAAGGGTGTTAAAAATTACTCAATAAATCTTAATTTCATTCTTTCCACTTATCGTGTGTTAGTTACGGTTAAGGGTAGTTTTCAACTCGATTTGAGAGGAACAGATTTTGGAGAACTCATTGGATTTGAGAAGAAACTTGTGACCAAAACTGAATATGGAACCAAACTTCCAAATATCACAAAATCTATTGATTCTCTTAATATTAATGTGAGTGCTATAAAAGACTCCGTTGTAAATGGTGTTAATACAAACACAATTGCTGTTATTCCAACTGATAATTTGACAAGATCGTATCCTTTCACTTTTGAACCATTTAGACCTCTTTACTGCCCTGTAAGTTCAAATTATATTTCTGAAATGAGAATTACAGTAACTGATTCTGTCAGTCAACCTGTTGACTTGAATGGAATTGATTGGTTTATGACACTGTTGCTTCGTCATACCGAAGATAGCAATGTTGTATAATTCTATAATAAAATGATGCGACAGTCAGAGTTTAAAAGAAAATACGATCCTGATACAGGAAAATATGTAAAAAAACATATTTACGGAGAAGGAATAATGGATTCAGTAAAATCCTTTTTCAGAAAGCCAACTCCCAAAAAACCACCGCCTCCAAAACCTACTCGTAAAAAAGTAACTTTTGAAACAAATCCAAAAGAAAAAAAAGCTGGCGATAAAATCGTCAAATTACTTTCTCGTGAAAACCCCCCCTCCACCAAAACAAAAATGACAGAAAAGGAATATAACCAATACTTAGAAAATTTGAGAAAATTATATAATTATTAATATAAATGAAATCCTTTAGAAACCCAAAATATCTTGAAAGATATGAAGATGTTATATTTGATCTAGAACAGCCATTAAATACAGCAGACCCAGCAAATAACGCCGCTCAAGTCAGAGCGCCAAACCTTACATTTATTGCTGATAACACGGGTGAAGCCACTCCATTTGATTGGTATAATGCACGTTTTTCAATGGATTTTAAATTAACTCAGTTGGATGGAGGAAATGTAGCAGCTAACGACTTCACTGGAATTGTAAATGGTTCCAACTCTTTTATAAAAAAATTAACTATCCTAGCAAATGGTAGAGAAGTCTATAGTTGCAATGATGCAAATCATGTTGCAAATATTAAAAACCTTCTTGAATATAATTCATCTTACGCAAAAAGTATTGGAACCAAAGAATTTTACTATCCCGATACAACTAGATCTGCAGAAAATCGTGCTGCTCAAGCAGAATATAACGTTGGTTTTACTCAAAGAAAAAAAATATTGGGTGCTTCAGTTGAAGTAAATTGTGAAATACCTCTTAATAGATATTCTTTCTTTGAAGCACTTGAAGACAAATTACTCCCAAATACAAAAATTGAAATAAATTTTGAAATGGAAAGTGATGCAAATTTACTTTTCAAAACAGCAGCTGCAGAAGATGGAAGAGTTATTATAAAAAGACTTCAGTTGTACATTCCAAAGTTAACTTTTAATTCTGAAGGACAGAAGTTATACATGGAAAATTACCTTAAACCTCATAAATGGACTTATCTTAATGAAGTAATTCACACTTCAAATAATTTACAGCAACAAACAGGTCATTACAGAATTACAACCGCAATTTCAAAACCACGTCATGTATTTGTTTGGGCCATCAACACAGCAAGAATTAACGCGCAAACAGCAAATCCATTTATTTACGATACTTTTGGTAATTTACCAAATGATGCCGACGTATCACGATGTTATCTTGAGGTTGGAAATGGTAATGAATACCCAGATTTTGCCTATAAACCATCCACAGATCTGTCAAGAGTTTTCCGAGGTTTGATGGAGTATGTCCACGCAAACAACGATTTTCAGGGTGGAACAATCCTTGATATGACAAGCTATAAAAAGGTTTATCCAATTATTTACTTTGATTTGACAAAACAAAAAATGGACATCAAAGACGGAGTAACAAAGTTGGCGTTTCACTTCGAATTGTCAGCCAATCCAAACGCAGATTACAACTTTTACGCTCTTGTTCTTCACGAAAGAGATGCAGAAATAGAGCAGCAAAGTGGAAAACTATTGCTTCGAGCTTGATTGTTATGTAACTATTATATAAAATGAGTGAAGATATTGTTTTTGAACTCGAACAGCCCCTGTTAATCCCAGCCGACAACAATTATCAAAACAGAGGTAATTTAAAATTCGTTGTTGACAGTAAATCACTTGATTGGTATAATGCCAGACTTTCAATGGATTTCAGATTAACAAAACTAACAGGTCGTAATGTAATCGTTAATGATAACAATGGAATTGTTAATGGAACAAGTTCATTTATTAAAAAAATTAGTTTTAGTATTAACGGACGAGAAGTTTATCAATGTAATCACGCTAATCATGTTGTAAATATCAAAAATTTGCTTGAATTTGATACTTCCTTTGCGCAGAGTGTTGCATCTAATGAATTTTATTTTCTTGACACAACAAATTCCCCAAACAGAAATAAATATCTAACAAGGCAAGTGCAACATGGAAGAAATAATGATAACACTGGTTGGACACCAAGAATTTTTATTGAAAATGAAAATACTTCTTACAATGAAGGGTTTGACAAAAGAAAAAAGCAATTAAAAAATTCAAGCATTGTAAATTGTGAAATTCCTCTTAATCGATACTCAATCTTTGAGGCTCTAAAGGATAAGATATTTCCAGATTCCAGATTCGAATTAAACTTGGAATTTGAAAGTGATAACAACCTTATTTGGAGAAGCGGAAATGATGTTTGTAGAATAATAATTACAAAACTTCAACTTTTTATTCCTCAAAATACATTGATTACAAAAATTACTCCAAAATCTTTTCTTAATGAGTTTGTGACTAACTCCTCATATCTGACACAAAAAGAAGGAAATTTTCTGATAACAAATGAAATATCAAAACCGAGGCATGTTTTTATTTTTATTGTAAACAATGCAAATTTCGATTCTCAAACATCAAACCCATTTCTTTACCAAACTTTTAATGTTGCAAATAACAGAAAATTAACAAGATGTTACATTCAAGCAAATGAAAAAGTCATTCCCAATATTCATTACAAACCATCCACAGAACCTTCAAGAGTATTCAGAGATGTAATGTCTTTTGGCAATGGAACACTTCTTAATAGAGATAATTTTGAAACTTTGTTTCCATTTATTTATTTTAAACTTCCAAATCTGGAAGATAAAACCAAACTATCATTTTATTACGAATTGAGCGGAGAAACAAACGCTGATTACACTATTTTTGCAATTGTCCTTCATGAAAAAAATTTAATATAACTTAATATATAAAATGACGACTTATATCGAATACGGGGTAAAACTTTCAGACGGGCAAAAATCAAAATTATTGAGTGCAATTCAAAACAAATCACCACTTACACTTCGATTAAAACATTCTCATCTCACGGGACCTGATGAGTTAATGTTAACCCAAAGACAGATTGAAAAGATAAAAAAATCACTTGCAAATGGAACAGGATCAGACTTGAAAATAAGTAAAACACAGATTACACGTTCAGTAAAACATGGAGGAAACCTTTTCACAAGTCTGGCAAGAATTGGTGCTAAACTTCTTCCCCTTGCAGTAAAGGGAGTTTCAAAAGTTGCTCCTGCACTTGCTACTGGAGCTGCAAATGCACTTGGAGAAATAGGATTAAAAAAACTGTTTGGACGAGGTATTTCAATTCCAAAAAAGTTTTTCCCATTTCTTCCTCCTTTTGCTAATGAATTTACTCAAGCACAAATAGATCAGATTAACAAAGTTTTCAAGACAGGAGGAAGATTAGTTATCAAGCCGACTCAAAAACAAATAGAAGGTGGATTATTGGGAACACTTGCATCAATCGGAATTCCAATGGCAGTTAGTCTACTTCCAAAGTTGTTTGGATCTGGTCTTCAGGTTGATAGGGGAACATCTAGTAATACGAGAAATGTTTATGTTCCAACCACACAAGGAGAGGGTTACTATCCACCACCCTTTATTGGAACTTGGGAAAATCCAATAGGAATGGGGGTAAAAAAAAAAGGCAAAAAAAAAGACCAAAGGCAAAGGTTAGTTAGTGGAAAAAAACAGCCCATTCAACTCAATTCTCACACTAAGCTCCATTTTGTGATTAAACCCCTTTCCAACTTTGTCTTGATGGAATGGGTGAAAAAACTTGGCCTGAGACATTTCAGAGGAATTTACAGTCGAGACAACCTTCCACAAAAGATAAAAAAAGAATGCGGAATAATTAATCTTGATGATATGCAAGGACCTGGCACCCATTGGGTTTGTTACAGAAACTTGGATTCAGTAGTCGAGTATTTTGATCCATTTGGTCTGATAATGCCGAATGAGGCTTTGAAGTATTTCAGGTCTTCTGGAAAACATATTGTTTATTCAATAGACGAAATACAGAATCGAAACACTGTTCTCTGTGGTTATTGGTGTCTTTACTACTTGTTTGAGAGACAGAATGGAAAAAGTATTTTAGATGTTATTCACAATCCTCATTTTGACAATGATAACAGTGATTTTATAAAAGAATATTTTGGAGGATAAAGATTATTACAAAATATAAATTAAATAAAAGTTTTTTATATATAAAAAAGATTCTAATAAAATAATTTGTAATAATATTTTTCAAGATTAAATATAAAATTTATATTTAATCTGAATCCACTGGTGAATCCTTCAACTTCTTTACCTTTTCAACTTTTCTTTCCAATTCTTTTACAGTATCAACAATAGAATCAAATTTTGTATAAATATCAATAAGTTTGAAAAGTTTCTTCTTTTTATCAGATTTAATTTTTAACCAAGAATATTCTCCTTTTCTTATTTTCTCCCACATCTCACATTCACCAGCCATTAAAACTCTTGAAAGATCTTCATTTTTACTCCGAAGAATCTCAAACTCTTCAATTATCTTTGTTCTTACTTCTTTCTCAAAATCTTTGAGAGTTTCAACATCCATATTTTTTTCTATCTCCAAAAAAAATTTAGCTTCCATTTTATCTTTAGTTTATACTAAATCTTCATCATCTTCATCATCTTCATCTTCATCTTCATCTTCATCTTCATCTTCATCTTCATCTTCACTATCTTCAGTTATTTCTTTTTTTAAATTTATTAATTTTTGTTCTATATAACATAACTGGTCAACTGTATAATAATTATCATGTTCTAACTTTTTGATTATTTTATTTTCAATTAAATCCAATCTTTTATTAATTTTTTCATGAATACTATCTAAATTTGAACAAATATCATTTAACTTTTCATCAATTTCTCTTAACTTTCCTTTAATTGGTTTAAATACTTTTCCTTCTTTTTTATTACAAATTAAACGTCGTTTTTTTGGAAAATTACTAATTTCTTCTAAGTCTAATTTCTCTAATCCAAAAAAATCTTGTTTTTCAATTATTTTTCTTTCGTCCATTTTATTAAAAAATATATTTTTTTAAACTAAAAATAATTTCATTTTACTAACCTGTTTAATAAAACAGACTGACCTTTGATTTCCATAACTAACTCAATTATTTTCTTGAATCGATTATCACTCTTTAATACTGCAATATTAAGATATTCAAAACTATCATTAAGCACATTATATATCTCATTAAGTTCACTTTTTACTAAATCAACTCTCGCTGACATTTAATCTAAACATTATACTAAATGAAAGAATCATATTGCATTAAAGATAAAAGAGTAACACCTTGTACCGAACCAAGTGGTTACCAAACTGATAAAAGAGGAAGAAAGCAATTCTTTTGTCATTGTTCAGTTTGTGGAATTAAAAAGGTGAGATATGTTAAAATGACCCAAACTGGAGCTGGAGTAAAGAAAAGAAAAACTAAGAAGAAGACAAAAAACTAAATAGCCCGTCTGTGAAGGCGGGCAAGCAAACTGGAGGAGATGTCTTTGACACTGTTGTTGGGACAGCTGCAGATGCTTTTGTTGAACATGCTCTTCCTTGGATGGCAAAAAAAACAGTTGAAATGGGAAGGTATGGAGCAAGTGAATTAATGAGAAATAAACATTTGCAAAAAAAGGCTGTAAATTACGGAATCAATAAACTGACTCCTTTTATTCAAGATTCTGTTGGATTGGCAATGGATCAACTTTCTACCAAAGTTAGACCCAAAAAGAGATATAAAACCAATAGACGTGATTTGGATGGAGCTGGAATTGATCCGGTGACTGTTGTAAAAAAAGCGCCAGAAATTGCAATGTCAACTACGCAAGAATTGATTCCATCTTTGAAACCAGTTTACGATCGATATAAATCTGGTGATATCATTAAATCAGCTTTTGGATCGGATCATGGTATTACATCTGGTAAATTCTGGAGAAGACCCACAGCCGCTGAAGAAGCTAAGATGGGAATAATACGCAAAGGAAGTAATCCTGAATTATTTTTCAAATTTGAAAAACCTTCTAGAAGAATGAAAAAGGCAAGATTTTTTGAAAACAATCCAGAAGCTCTGGCAGATATGAATAATATCATTTCATCCAATCCTGATACATGGCCTCAGATCTTGAGAACCAAATATCAGATTATTATTGATAAACACTTCTGGGAAAATAATCCTCTGACAAGTTTTGGAAGTGGAGTTGATATTCATAAAGCCATTCTTAAAGTCGCTCCACGTAAAGGATTTACTCTTCCTGGTCATAAGTATACTGGCCCCGGTAATCCACTGGAATCTCAATTGAGATATGATCCTCAAACTGGTGAGATATTGGAAATATTTGAACAACCAACTGGACGAACAGATGCAGTAAGTATGCAACACGATGTTGATTACTCTGTCTGCGGTAACAGACCATCCAATGAACAAGTGAAATGTAAAAATGAAGCTGATAAAAAAATGATAAAAGCCCTGGATGCAATTCCTCGAAACCAGAGACAATGGGGGCATTCTTTAGCCAGAACAATGATTAATACAAAACAAAAACTTGGACTTGGGCTTCAAAAAAACGCGCGTCGGCGTTGAGTAGTGATTGGTCTCAACAATTAGCCGACGAACTTCACAAACCAATCACAAGAAACTTTCAAAAGAGATCAGTCATCTCAAATGGAATTGATGATATCTGGGCTGCTGATTTGGTTGAAATGCAAAAGTTTAGTAAATGGAACAAAGGGATTAAATATTTGCTGATGGTTATTGATGTGTTTAGTAAGTATGGTTGGATAAAGGGATTAAAAGACAAAAAAACTGAAACTGTCAGTGAAGCATTTGATGATATTTTTGAAAGAGGGCGTAAACCAAAGATGTTGTGGACTGATAAAGGTTCTGAGTTTATCAGCAAACACTTCAAAGATTTTTTGAAAAGCAAAAATATTAAACTATATCACACTGAAAATGAAGAGAAATCTAGTATTGTTGAAAGATGGAATAAAACAATGAAAAACAAGATGTGGAAAATGTTTACTGTGAATAACAACACTGTTTACGCAGATAAGATAGATAAACTGGTTAATGATTACAATAATACGAGACATTCTAGTATTAAAATGTCTCCTGTTGAAGCGAGTAAAAAGAAGAATGAAAAAACAGTTTGGTCTAATTTGTATGGTGAATCTATTTACTTGAAACCTGAAAAACCAAAGTTCGAGATTGGCGACCATGTTAGAATTTCAAAGTACAAAAGAAAAGTATTTGATAAAGGTTACACGCCAAACTGGACAGAGGAAATATTTGTGATTGATAAAATTATTCCAACAAAACCTGTTACGTATTCAATTGTTGATCTGATGTCGGAATCGATCAAAGGATCTTTTTACGAACAAGAATTACAGAAAGCAAAACAGCAGACTTTTAGAATAGAAAAAGTTATCAGAAGAGATAACAAGAAAAAGATGGCATTAGTAAAATGGAGTGGATATCCTGATAAATTTAACTCATGGGTGAGTTTCAAGGACTTGGTTAATTTTTAATACAAATTTTGTATTAAAAATCTCATGTTTGTTCCTCATTGTCGGAAATAATTAAATCTTCAATATCACCAACCTCAACAGTCACATCATCATCACTTTCACTATCAACTTCTTCCTCAGTTATTGTCAAAAGAGATTCTCGAGGTTTCAATGGTCTTACATAGCACTCATGAACTTTTATTTGAATAGATGTAACAGTTTTGCTCAAGAATATTCCTTCAATTATCAACGCCATTTTGACATTGCAATATTGATCAATATATTTAAAAGGATTCAAATCTTTCTTCCCCCTGGTCTTGAATAGAGAAAGTATTTTCTTTGACTTCTCAGAGTAAATAAGTTTTGCGTAAAGAACTGGTGCGGCTGACTCATCTTTTTTTGTTTTCTTCTTTCCTTTTTTATCAACAAATTCAACCTGTTTGTAGTAAAGGGGGGAAGACAAAGTTGATGCCATATCAGATCCGTATTCAGTTTCAAGATGTTTGCAGCATAATTCCCTGATATTATTCAAGGTATCAAAAAATGCTTTTTCCTCTGTATTTGGTTCGGTATCTTTTCCCCAGAGACAAACTGGAATGCTATAACCAACAAGTTTGTTATTTTCTTGGTTTTTCTTTTCATTTACTCCAAAAGAGAAAAGAAACGGAGTTTCAATTACGAGAGCACCTTTCTTTCCATTTGGGTATTTGACTTCAATTGGGATTCGTTTGTATTTGATTTTGCTATCTTTGACTTTGAATTCTTTGGCTTCATTGAAAATAATATTTTCTGGTGTGAGACGATCGTAACTTGACAACTGCATTTTATTATTAGAAAATATTATTTTTTAAATCTCAATTTTTTTCATATTCTCCTCCCCACAAAAAGTTAAGTATAACCTTGATAATTTAATATCTTGAAATCTTCTTTTTTTGTGTTTATTATCCCGATCTATTAAATGCGAAAATTTATTTCTGTAATGAAAATCTGAAAATACATCATCTATTCTTAACAACTCAATCCCAAAACTCAAAGGCAACCCAAAACCCAAACCATATAAATCATCACCCATTAAGCCACAATCTCTATTTTTTTCGAAAGTTAAGTAAACTATTTTCTCTTTTTCTATAATTTCCAAAAAATCTCTTATTATTTTCTGTTCTATTCCACTTAATTCTAAAAACTTTTCTTTAACAATTTCATAAATAAAACCAAATAAACCCAATTCTTCTATTTTTTTTTTATCAAATTTGGTAATATCATTCTTTTTAAGCACTTCTTTAATCATTTTTTGATCTACAAAATCTAAATAAATATCTTTTGTAAAAGGAAGAATAAATGTTTTAGTTTTTAAAAGACTAATAATTTCTTCATTTATTGTATATTTTTTTAAACAATCTTTGTTATTTCTTTGTATTATGTATTCAAAAAAAAATTTAAAAATTTGTGTTTTTTTAAAAAGACCTTCTTGACCAAATATTTTTTCATTATTACTTAACATAAATTCATAATCGACTAAAAAATACAAATAAAATAAAGAAAACATATAAACAACTTCTTGACTTATTGGATTTTCTATTTCTTCTCTGAAAAAATCTTCAATAAAAAAAGGAATTTCTCTCAAAAGTATTATATTTTTGTCTGTAGGAGATAATTTGATTCTTTTTTTCCATTTAACCCCACTTGAGTCAAAATAGTTAAATTTGGGCTTTGAATTTGTTTTGTGATTTGTGTCTTTCAAAATAACTTTGTCCAAATAATCTTTGGTAAATCCATACTTTTTATACAAAGATAAATAAACTAAATACAAATCTAAAACTTCTGAATATACAACAGGATTAAATATACATTTGTAATCGTTGCCTTCTAAATAAATATCTATGTTTTCTAAATCACTGAATTTTTTAAAGTTTTTCCTTGTTAGTTCGCCATAAACACACTCAAAAATACGTTTAAGATATCTTTTTATTATTTTTGCCGGTGAGCAAAATCTATTACATATTATTTTATAATATTTTTTATCTTTAGTTATTTCTCTATTGTAAACAAAAGGTATCATTCCTTTTTGTACTCTAGATCTAGTATACAAATAAGGGGGCATCTTTTATTTCAAATTTTTATTTTTTAGATTAATTTTCAGAACTTTCAAAAATCTATCATCCCACCCCATCCCCAAAACAAATCCGATAAACATTCCTACAATATAAATAAATCAAAATTATTTTTATATTTATAATTAATCTTTTCTAAATATATTTTGTAATAATATTTATCATAATTCTTTTATCCAACCCAACCCACCCCCAAAACAAATCCAATAAACATTTCTACAATATAAATAAATCAAAATTATTTTTATATTTATAATTAATCTTTTCTAAATATATTTTGTAATAATATTTATCGCGATTGAATTCTTCTAGAGTAGTTAATAGAGGATGCCTTGCCCACAACTTTTACCACCGATTATTTCTGTCATTTCCGCGAGCCCGCAGGGCGAGCCATTAATGTCATAAAGTGTCAAATAAACACAAAAATGACAGAGTTAATGGGAAATTTTAAATATTTCAAAAATTCTTTTAGTATCAAAATATGACAGAGTTAAACTTGAAATAAAAAGTGGGTGCTTGACGGGGCAAAATTTCCCATTAAGTCTGTCATTTTTTGTACTGTTGAAGTTAGTATGAAGTTAATCAGAGAAATGACAGAAATAATCGGTGGTAAAAGTTAGGGGCAAGGCATCCTCTATTAACTACTTGCGTAACAGTGAACGCTTGGTAGATGTGCATTTGCGATCTCAAAACAGCCAGGGGGTGAAATAACGAAAACCAGGTGCCCAAGCCAAGAACCTTAATTGAGGAACGCCGTGCCGAAAGGAAATACTATCAGAGAGAGTCCCATTGACATAGCGGACACTTTTGCCCTTATTTATGCATGCTAAACGTTTTCCGATACTTCGGATCTTGGTTGAAAACTCACGATCAAAACACTGTGATCGACGGTTGTTTGCTTAAATCTATAAGAAATAGAAACTACCGATACTGCTAGTGATGAATATACACCGTGAGAGTCGTAAGTGAATCGAAAGAGATAAACCACAGCCACTGGACGAAGTGTTGCCTGTAACCCTACTGTTATCCAAACCCGAAAAAAAGCAGTAGAAATTTGTATCAAAGTGACTCAGCAAATTTCTGCACCGTCACCTTGGGCAGCCAGAAGCGTTTATTAATCTTGCACATCATGTGCAAAAATACATAAATGTTGAAGTGCATGGAGAAAACAACTAACAATATGCTACCTCGATCCTAGAAGCTACAAATCGAAGAACTGGCATTGCAGGCAAAAGAAACTTTTCAGATAGCATTAAGCACTCTGAATTCATGATGACAGTACCTAACCGTACTTTTGTTTGCAAGAAATGAAATGAAGGACTTCCCATCCTCTCAGGAGCAAGACGTCTGGAAGTTTCTAAGGGGCAGAAATCCATAACTGTAAAGGCCACAAAACTTAAGATTTTCCCTCAGTGTTAAAAAGGGTTATGGTAGACGGCAGTATCATTTGGACTGTGGGACTGGCAAGGAATTCAGGACGTTCTGGTCGGTTCTGTTGCACTTGTTGATGAACAGGATCTTATACTCTGCATAGGTGTGTTACCCCAAGTGGACGCGTCCTAAGATGTCTGCCACTGTTTTTAATTCTAGAACCAAGTTCTAATTTTTCGATGGGTGGTTTGCCTTTCTGTGGTTGTTGATACAAAGTCTGAAGTTTTTTAGAAGATTAGTGGCCTCCTCATTGCTTTCTGAGTGAGAGATACGAATTAAAGAGAGACGCAACAGTTCTGCTTAAATGATAAGAAAGTAGAAAGTATAAATACATTGCAAGAAAATCTGGTCACTGTAACAGGAACATCAACCCCAACTCAAATCCTTATTAAACCGTTCTAAAGGGCCCGAAGTCCTGCATTCAACACATCCTTAGCAATAACCAAGCCTGTGTAGCATCGTGGAAGAATACCTGGCGGGGATGAGGATGATTAATTTCTTGGATTTTTAGGATTTTTTATACAAGCTTTTTTGGGCCATTTGGATGACAGAAAAGACCCACCTACAAGAACCTAGTGATTTAAGAACCCACAGACTAAAACTTGGCATTTAATACCCAGAAATATAAGAATCTGTTCAACCTGGCAAAGAAAAATAGTTTCTTATAAAAAATCACTCCAATTGAAATTCTGGATTTTAATTGTGAGAAACTTCTAAAAAAAACCTTATTGTGTAAGTTTATAAGTTTTCTTTACTCTCAATATAAGTTTTTTTCTTCTTGAAAATACAAGTGCTGAACCATAATGTATTAGTAGTAAACATTTCTGTCAATGTTACACTACGACCTAATCAGCATGGGCGGATTTAGCGATGGACCTCGGGGCCTCGGCCTCCCTTTTTCTCCGAAATTTTGTATTATTTTCATAGAATTCCGTCTCAGAAAAATGAAAAGTATCTAGAATAGAGCTGTTAAGTGTGCCGACCACCCCTTTCTGAATTTTCTGGATCCACCCCGAATCAGCCTGAATTGTGAAACACTACCCTTAAATATATGTGAACGTGTTCAACGTGACCTCGAAAATTCTAGGTTCTCACACATGTATATGGGTCCTTACAGTATATTATCGCGTTTAGCCCCAGGATTTGCAAATTCATGTGGCATGGCCTCTTCAAAATGTAAGACAGACTACCATTTGAATAATTGAATAACATCACAGCCGAGGCAATATCTTCCGCTGAAGGAAATGAAACTAATCTTATGAGATCTTAACGTAGGATTGTATATATAAGAACCACTTAGGAAAATACAGGTAAAAAAAATCCTGTTGTAAGATTTTGTTTTTTCTCGCCTTTAAATGGTAATAAAAAAAGAGCCAACCACTACTAAAATTAATTAAGAATTTTGACAATGGAGGTGTTTATAGCTTTCATGTTTTAACATTTACATTCTCGTTTAAATATTTAACGAGATGTTTCATTATACACGTCATCCATGGATACAGCATAAGATATGCAACTTACAAACCCTATTAGTCTTGCGTAGGAACTAATGTAGAAAAACTTATCAATCTCTTTAACCGCTTAAGATAAACGAAAAGATAGACTCGAATCATTTCGAATTATCAAATTACTGAGACAGTATCTGCTGTCTGAACAACAGAAGTAAACTAATTTGTACGCCACTCAAAGGTGTGTTCGTTACGTAACAGTTACTTTAATCTATGATAAAGCGTCGGTATGACCTGTATGTGTATGTTTTTTTTGCTAAAGCTCTTTTTGACTTGTTTTTCGATTTTCGACTTTCGTTCCGTTAGAGATTCACCGCACTGCTTCACAATTACACCTACGTATTCGGTGTATTCTTTACAAAGCTAACAATAAAATTAAAATGAAATGTTCAGAGGAATAAAGAGCACAATATGGTTTATTGTAACGCGCACAGATTCAACGCTCTTTGAGTCAATTTACTGACAGTGAAAAATGGGTTTGCGGGATGCCAGCCTTACAAAAACAAAAACTTTTCTTAGTCCTTGTGAAATAGATATCTGTAATAACCGGAGTTAACATTTGAAACAACGGATGGAACCAATGAACTCAACAGATTTAATCTCATTCCATGCGCTCCTTACCCATAGTACATTGAGGTCTATATTGAACTTACGTCACAAGCACTAGAATCTCTCTGTTCTTTTGAATGAATTGTCCAGTATTCATTTGTCAGAAAATCACACTTGAGAACTAACTCTAACGACACCTATTATTCGGCTATACTTATATCAAAACAAGTCCAAACAGTTCAGTAAACGACTTCAATTAACTGCAACTGGCATGAAAACTAAAAACAGCTCTGATAACAGAGAGAGATATATCGTTTATTCAAAATCACAACTAGCAGCCATAAGCTGAATTACTTGTGTTATATACATGTTGATAAAAATTTAACCTTATTAAAATTCCCAACCATATCATAAGAAAAAAAACCATCATACAGTGATAAAATTACATCAAATCTAGTATAAAAGTTCTATTTACAATTGTTGCTTATCTACATGGAGCATTATAAGAGAATTTCTAAACCTCTTTAATTTTGTTTTTGCACGTGGGATTGAAAACATACCCCTATTCCTAAAGTTATATCTCTAATTGTCGTTTCGCGCGGGCAGCAGGCCAGCTAGTTTATGCTGGCCGTCGCGCTCTACAATCTGTTTAAACAGAGTGTTCCTCGCGTCTATGAAAGAGTGTTTTTAAACCCGCATCTTCCAGGGCCTTGCTATACGAGACCTCTGGGAATAGACTCCTTAATACTCTTCTCTGAACCCTCTCTATTTGGTCGGACAAATAGGCTGACAAGCATTTGTCGCAATTGACGTAATTGACTTGAATCGAAGCAATTGTGTACGTAAAATAACTCGTCATGTGTTCCTCGGCCACAGTTATAGTCTTTAAAACTCTCAGGCACATGGCTACACCTGGGTCTCAGAGAATAGTGATGACACAAATGTTCCTGTTTCTCATCTGGACGTTCAGCCTCTGATCCAGCTTCCAATAATGCCTGCTTATGCTGATTGGCCTCTGGCTCTAGATCTAGAGATTTATCTTCCTCGTATATTCAAACGAGTAACATTTTGTTTATAATGCACACCAGCAGGAGACTTAATTTCAACATGACCACCGCGCTTTTCAAGAATTTCCTACGGCGTAGATTAGCAGGTGAAAGTTTATCTTACTTGGGCTTCTAAAGAAGCACTTTATCTCCTTGCTTAAGGTGCGTTTCCTGGCATGCCTTCGATTGCCTGCATAATATTTTCCTTTCTGTTTCCTCTCCTTGTCTCTGACTAGAAATTCAGTGTCTCTACTAGCTGGGCAAAACTCTACTACACCAGGTAGTTTTGACCGGATCTCCCGCCCAAATAACAGTTTTGCAGGACTCTCCCTTGTGGTCGTGTGGGGTTTGCTCCAGCCTGTAACTAAGCAAAAATTTCGGCAGTTCCTTTCGCCAATCAAGTCCCTCAACATGCGCAATCCGCATTGCTTTCAATAAACTACGATTCTGTCTTCCTACGTCACCGCTAGCTTGAGACCATAATGGTTTTGATGTTCTGTGTTCAATGTTATTGTCCTTGAGGTAAGTCTCAAATTCCTCTGATACAAATTGCGCCCATTATCAGTCTTTAAGGAAAGAGGGAGTCCATGGGTAGCAAACATTTTTTTCCAAATAGCTAATCATTTTGCTCACTGTCACTGACATGGTCACTGCCACTTCGAAAAAACGACTGTAATAGTCCACTACTACTACTAACAGATACTCGCCTGTTAGAAGCGGTTCTAACAAATCAGCTGCCAGGTCTTTCCAAGGCAAGGTAGTTCAGTCCTTATTCATTGGTTCTGCTGGTAGAGACTTGCTGACCAGCTAACATGCCATGACACGTTCTGCATTGCTGCTCAACTTGGCGGTCTATGCCAGGCCATCAGTTAGTTCGAAGCCTCTGTTTTGTCTTTTCTATCCCTTGATGTCCTTCGTGGGCGAGGTCTAATACTTGCCTCCGAAGTGTTCTTGGAATAACCAGTCTTGTACCCCTTAATACCAGCTTTCCTAGCACTATCAACTCATTCCTTATTGCCTTGTAGTCTGTCTCACAGATAGTCCAGTTACTTGTGTGAACGCATTTCCGCAATTTTGTGATTTCCTCGTCTTCAGCTGACAGTTCTTTAATAACTTGAATTGATACGGCTCTAGAGGCTACATTTTCTGTAATATATCTAATGTACTCTTCTGCAAGTTTGTCATCTTTAACTGGAGGATTCTGAGTGGAACGTAACAAGGCATCAGCTACATTCTGTGGCCCTGGTCTATATTTAACAGTAAACTCATATGGCTGGAGTCTTAAAACCCATCGTTCAATTCTTGCAGACGGCCGGGATTTATTTGAATAGATCACCTTAGGTGGTTTGGGATCAGTCTCAAGTTCGAAATGTTTTCCATAAAGGTATACATGAAACCTTTCGCAGGCCCACACTAAGGCTAATGCTTCTCTTTCTGCTTGGGAGTATCTTCCCTCGACTGCTGTTAAACTTTGACTTGCATAATAGACTGGTCTGTAGACAACATCAAGTCCCACTGGAACAGAATCTGCAATTACTTGCGTTTTTTGCGTCTTTGTTATCAAATGTTTCAGCACTCGCCAAAGCTCTCTTCAGTGCATCAAACACTTCCTGTTGCTCTTGTTCCCACTTAAATGTAACATCTGATCTAACTCAACGACGGAGTGGTTCAGCAATTGTTCCCAAATTCGGGATAAACTTTGCACTAAAATAGACTAGGCCCATAAAAACGTTCAACTTCCGCTGCCGTTTCTGGCTTTCTCGCTTTGACCACTGCTTCAACCTTTGATTCTGTAGGGCCACGTACACTTCTCTATATTTAAGGTCAGCCCTCTTTGGTTCAATCTCTCTAGCAGCTTCCCAAGCCTCTCATCGTGCTCTTCAATATCTTTAGCATGAAGAATGATGTCATCAGATAATATTGCGTACACCTCACAACCATGAAAAGCTTGGTGTATTGCATGTTGGTATATCTCAAGAGTGGGTGTCATACGAAACATCAGTCTCTTATTACAGTAGCGCCAGCGTGTGTTGTAAAGGTTGTTATCCCTCGAGAATCCTCACTCAGTTCTCGTTGATGATAACCCCATTTAAGGTCTTATTTTGAGAATGCACTGCTTTGGGTTATATCGTGAAGAACTTCATCCACCGTTGAGGTCGGGTGTCTTTCTCTAATGATCGCCTCATTTGCTCTGCCCATATCTACGCACAAAAGGATCTCCCCAGATGGTTTAGGAACCACTACACTAAGACTGACCCACAGTGTTGGACCTTGCACTTTCTCAATAATGTCCATTCGCTCTAGCTCTTGCAACGTTTGTTTAACTTTCTCTCTCCGACGGAATGGTACTTTTCTAGTATGCTGTGCTACTGGCTTAACTTCACTGTCTACATGAAACTTAAGTTGATAAGCATTCAATTTGCCAACTCCTTCAAAACATGCTTGATTTTTGTCAACAACGTCTTGGGTACTTACATAATTGACCTTAAGTCCCAATCTAATCACTTGCAATTCTGTGGCTGTCTTTCTGCCCAATATTGGTCTGCCAACTTTACAAATGACAATAAATTCGGCCGTTATTTCTTTTCCAGCTACATTCACAACTGCGTAAAATTTTCCCTGAGTTTCAAGAGTTTTCAGTGACAAGCCATATGGGTACAGTTTCTGTGTTGGCTTCTCTGACTTTACCGTTACTCTTTTTTAACCCTTCCCATATTTTCTGATCCACAATATTACAAGAAGAACCCCGAGTCAATGAGCACATTTCTCATAACCACACCACCAACTAGCAGGTCAATAGACGCTGAACCGTTCTCTGCGTCCAATTTCTTGACATTCAACAACTTTGGTCACGTGGAAAACGACCACTGAATCCGCATCGATAACACTTCTTCTGACCCTTAAATGCCTTGCCCTTGACAGCATTAACACTGACATTCACATTTGCGTCACCCTCAATTTGCTTTGCTTATGCCTATGAAAGTTCCAGGGATCGTGCAATCCTTTGTGTTTCAGCCAGATTTAAATCATGGCCTTTTAACAGGAGTTTTCGCCGACGCTTCGTAGACTTGCATTTATCGATAATTTGATCCCGCATTTGCTCATTCTTCGAATCTCCAAACTCACAATTCACAGCCTCATTGCTGAGCCGTACTACGAAATGATCCGCCGTTTCGTTTTCCTCCTATTTCATCTGGCGAAAGATGTGACGCTCGTACGGTATGTTTACCTGTGGTGTGAAATATGTATCAGGTATTGGCAGCGCAGCCTAGAACTATTCGTCATGTTCGCCCTCGGGTGCACCAAGATCGACCAGAGTTTCAAACACTTCTTGAACATCCATGTCTGCTCAGTGCAATAGTAACGCCTTCTTACGAGCAGCTCCCGTGACTCCTTGACCATTGGCGTAAAATTGAAAAACTTTCTTCCAACGTCGCCATCGCGTTCCAACACTCGTGCTATCTCCTTTGCAATTAAACGGCGGTGTTCCACGAAGATCATCGTCTGTCGCCATAACTATCGCGCAAATTTCTTAGTAGACCGTTTCTATCCTTGTTGCCAATTGTAATAACCGGATTTAACCTTTGAAACAACGGATCGAACGAAACATGAACTCAACAGATTTAATTTCATTCCATGTGCTCCTTACCCATAGTACACTGGGGTCTATATTGAACTTACGTCACAAACACTTCAATATTCATACTGCATTGCAGTGTAAACTTACAGACATTGTGCTTTAATTTCAGTTTTCTTCATGGGAACAGACTTTCAAAAGTTTCTCAAGGCATTTTTGATCCGTTGGTGAAATGCAAGTTTTTGTAAGTTAATTAAAAATACACGTGGGTGTAAACAAACCTTATATAGACTCTAT
The DNA here is from genome assembly GCA_038088405.1 of Porites divaricata. Taxonomy (NCBI): domain Eukaryota; kingdom Metazoa; phylum Cnidaria; class Anthozoa; order Scleractinia; family Poritidae; genus Porites; species Porites divaricata. Next base: position 2,076,580 of record JBBMOI010000018.1, read on the forward strand.
ATACCTTTAGTATAATTGCATCGATGATTATCGAAAATAGAGCGCTATGATTGGCTAGGAGCTCCCCACTATCCCGCTATAATCACCGCGCGGTGATTATAGCATTGAAGGCTAGCAGTTTTCAAAATGGCAGCCAGATTTGTTGATGTTTCGGAGTCAGAAATTGACCAATTTAAAGAAAATGCTGTTCCTCAAAAAACAAAAGAAGCTACAAAATTTGGAGTCAAGCTATTCAAAGGTAGGTTGATAAAATTTCTGTTTTACAAGTAACACAATTTACTGAAAACTGGTATGTTTGTTTACATTTTTTTGCTTCAAAGTGTCGGCAACTTTTAGTAACTTTTGCGAAACATTTTGTTCTACAGAATGGTTTGAACAGCAGCAAGAGTTCAGAAATGACATAGAAAATATGGAAGTCGATGAATTAAATAAATGTCTGGCAAAATTTTACGTTTCCGTGAGGAAAATGGACGGCAGCTACTATAAGAAAACCAGCTTGTTGTCGATCAGAGCCGCCCTCGACCGACATCTTAAAGCCCCGCCAAACAACAAGAAATTCAACAATTGTGACAACAACATGTTCAGTCATACAAATAAAACACTAAATGCCTACCTGAAGCATCTGTCAAGTATCGGAGAGATAGCAGGGACGGTGCACAAAGAGCCTCTTAGTATAGAAGTCATCCAAAAACTGTACAAGAGAGGCGAGCTCGCCGAGGCCTCGACTCGTGATCCCCGAGACCTAATGCAGACGGCATGGCTATTTATCTCCTTATATTTCGGTAAACGAGGCAGAGAGAACCAAGCTGCCATGGAGAAGTCTATTTTGAGGCTTGTAACCACTGCTGATGGGGCTGAATACTTTGAGTTGAACCGAAATGAGCCTGGAGCTGTGCTTACTACGAAGAATCACCAGGGCGGAATCGACTCTACAGAAGACCACTCAAACTGCAAGATATTTGCAGTTCCCGGCTCCTCGCGGTGCCCAGTCGAGGTTTTAAAAGCGTATCTGTCTCATCTTAATCCAGATCTAGAATCTCTGTTCCAAAGGCCAAAGGACATGACAGCGAAATTCAATCCCGATGCCTGTAAAGTCTGGTATGATGCACGAAAACTTGGCCAGAACAGCCTTAAAAACATGCTAAGAAACATGACAACTCGAGCAGAAATTACGCTCTACTTTACTAATCACTCCCTAAGAGCCACCACAGTTACAGTTCTGTCGGAGAGGAATGTCGAGACCCGTCAAATCAAGGCAGTTACAGGTCACAGAAGCGATACCAGCATCGAAAGTTACTGCGAACGACCAACTCTCAGGCAGTTCAGAAATATGTCAACGGCTCTCTCAAGCTTCGTGCATGGTGGCGAGTCAGCTCAAACCGATGTGCCTGCAATTTGCCCTCCTCCTCTTCGTCCAAGTAGCCCACAGAATGCTGTTGTTCCTGCTTGTCCCTCTGTAGCAATGCAACAAAGCTATCTGAGCCGGCAACAAGAAAATTTCCTCGTTGAAAATGGCGTGAACCCAGGTGCCATTCTGCCCTCTGGAAGCTTCCAGAATTGCTCCTTCAATTTTAACATCAACATAACCAATTCTCATGATTGACTGGGCTGTAGAACGATTTTTTTCTTTGACCTTTCTGGTTTGATTCCTATTAACTGGGCTGTACAACGGTTTGTTCTCTGACCATTAGGTTTGGTGTCTTTCATGCATCTTCTCGCATTCACACATGAAAGAGAGTGGCGAGTTTACCTGTGTGTTTCAGGCACGTGATATTGCGCGGTCAAAGGTTGTTCACGCGCGGCCTTTTTTGATTTTTTAAAATAAAATCTTTCAAAAAAATGTCTCTTTTTTATTTTATTTTTTTTCGAATAATCATCGATGCAATTATACTAAAACAATTAGTCGCCGAAGGCGACTAATTGTTAAATAGCCAAACATTGGTGATACATTTGATTTTTGCTTCTCATTAGCTGGAAGTTAAATATCCACATTTGATTAATTACAAAAAATCACCTACTTGAAGGAGAGACTCCGAATGAGCAAAGAAAGAGTGTTACAACATAAACCTATTTAGATACATCCAATCCTCTCTTAAAGAAATATATGTTGAAACAATAACATTATATACATCTAGAATATACTAAAACAGTGGATAGTGTTTTTCGCGCGCTCTGATTGGCTACTCAGTCAGTGAATATCCAATGAACATTGTTTATCCAATGCTATTCACAGATTCACCTCCAGTTCCTCCGAGCGAGCGACGCCAAACTCGCGCAGGTTACGAGCAAAATGGCTTCTCGGTTTGCTGCCGTAACAAAATATAAAATATAAATAAACTTTATTTGATAAAGCAGGTTGAATAAATGGCAGCTATTGCTGATGTGGACCTGCTATCTACAAACTAATAATTTAAATCAAACTAAACAGGGTTAAGAATCCCAACTGACCGGAGGCAAACCAGCTGGCTATTTACAAGCGTGACCGAGGATTTGAACTCGGGACTACCTTGAACAAATCCAGCTAGCGGTCAGAGCGGGACTTGAACTCGGGACCTCCGAGTTGCAAGTCCGGCGCTCTAACCACTCGGCCACGCTGCCCCCAAAGAAATTTCACAAATAATCAAGCAAACTATTCCCGAAATACACAAAGAAGGTCACAAAGTTCGGTTTGGAAGTTTTAACAGGTAAAGCTTATCATTTTGACTTGATTTTATCGATATAACCGGTGAAAACGTTTTTTATTTACAAGTGCAAATTACGCTTAAGTCTTGCGTTACTTTATGTAGTTGATTTCTTCATAAATAAGCTTAAAAATATATTTAATAATTTTTCACAGAATGATTTTAATTACAAAAAGAAATCACAACTCTTTTGAAGAGATTTCCCTTCAAGAGCTAAACAAATGCCTGTAGCTACAGCAATTAGCCGCACGTTTAATCAACTTACTTTTTATCCGAAATCTTTGTCTTCCTTCACGCGCACGCTAACGCAATCTCTAGATTTAACTAGAAAATTCTTTCTAACGCAAGCTAGGGGACATGCGAAAGCGCCAATCAATTTTGTTATTAAAAGGGTAAGTTTTTTGTGTGTTTGCGGTTGTTTGACGCAAGTTCTTTGTCGATCCATTTCAAGAAGCCAAGAAGTTTTCCTTGTTCTAGTGATTTTAAGGACATCACCAAGGTAAACATTTACACTACATTTTCTTATTCAAGTAAGCACTTTGTAATTTTATCCTTTAAACCGATTTTATCGCTGATTGCATTATAGAATCAAGATTTTAGATTTTAGACGAAGTTAAGTTTACAACGACATCATTGACCGTTATTTGTCAATTTTAAGTTTTTACTTTTCTGTCTTGTTACTTTCAACGGATGAAATGTATGTACTTTAATTTCACAGCCTTATTGGTAAAATATTCTTACCTTTATTTAGTACTCACGGTCTTTATGGAAATAAGGTTAAGAGAAAAATAAACATCAGTACGTGAACTCGTGTATCTCATCACTGGAGCAATAATGCCTTCAAAAGTTTTTTTGTCGGCAAGAAAAATCGACGGCCGCGGCCGTTCGGTCATTGCGCGCCAAAATTGTAATGTTGGCAACAGTAAATGAGTTATAAATCATCATGTTTGTGCTTAATTATCTCAATGTTTCAGTATATACTAAAACAATTATTCACCTCAGTGTTGCTGGCTAATGGCTAGCTTCCTCCACTTCGGCGAATACTAGTTATTTATTTTCCCTTTCAGCTCTAGAATGCAATTCTGGTCATTAAAAAACATTGTTTTGAGTTGTTTTTCTTTCTTTTCTACCTTTTATTTTATGTTTTGCTTTTTTTTCATTTTTTTTTTATCACTGCTTTTGAAAACTGTGTTCCTCTTTGTTTAAATTTATCAGAACGCTTAATAACAACAACATCAGCGAGATAGAACCACACGCACTCCAAGGACTGAAGACCATAAAGACAATGTGAGAGCCTTTTGCCATGAAAATAACGTCATTATCCTTTTTCTATGTTCAATCGAGAAACACTTATTAACTTGTCTTTAAAACATATTATTATCCATTAAAATTGAAATATTGAAATTATGCACCGAAAAGAGAATTTTTAAAATACTTTATTATATTTCATTAATTCGTCAAGATTTCTTCAATACAATCGTCTATTGCGAGTGAAGAAGGATGACTTTTCATCTCTGGACAGACTAGAAACGCTGTAAGTATTAAGATCAAATCACGTACCTGAATCATAAACTCACAAAGACTTGAACCTGCCAATCTTTGTTTTTGTCAGCTTCTAAGCTGATAGTTTCCTCCATTTTGACAGTCCTCTGTCAAAATTCCATGTGAACTCATCTTCGTTATTCCCTTTATTTTTAAATCTGAAACAGTCCCGACACTTCATTAACGCGTCTTATTTAGCCGATGGCTAATGAAGCAGTGCTATTACAATCACATTCTTTAATCTTGTTCACCGTAGAGTTTCTCCAGCAAGGTCCACTATCAAGTCCACTATCCTCTGACCAAGGAGCCAGAAAACTAGGATTTCATTTCGTATTATTATGTAATAAAAATTCAAATGGGTTAAAATAAAAATACTTCAGGCCCCGGTTGTTCAAAAGATGGGCAGTGCTATCCACTGGATAAAGATTTATCCATCTGATAGCGCTATCCACCTTTTTAACAACTGGTATAAAAACCCGTGATCGTTTTAAACTCTTTGCACCGCACTCCAAAACATTCCTTGTTCCAAACCTGCATTCCAATGTTATGTCATGGCAAAAACGTGATATTGCTCTTATTAGGTCATACCCTCTGCGCCTATCAGCTTCGCAGAGTCCAAAGAGATTCTTTGCCATTTTAATATTCCGTTAATCATTACTAGGCTGCCCGTAAGGGCAACGCCCAATCAAGAGTTACCTTAGTTCCATCTGCGTCGAAAAAACACAAGATGGCGGACGGAAATCTCAGAAGGCTTTGCGTGTCCCATCTTCGCTTAAATTTGGCCGATTTCTTCGGGAAGGGGACGGGTCACTTCAGGTCGTCTGGCGAACAGATTTGGAAGTCGATTTGGAACGAACACAAAATTATTGCGTGGAGTTATTGGTCCTATATCTACGCCGAATGATTACCTAATTACAGTATTTGACGAGGTAGTTAGCCTGCGAAGGAGCTGTAGAAATAATGCCCTCCACAGAAATGGAACTTAAAGTTAATGTGCTTTGCGAGTTTTGAGAAACAGAAAATTACTGTTATACAGCAGTATTTAAAACCACCAAAGTTGACCTTGTCACGTTCAATAAGCGTAGAACGACAAAATTTTTTGTAATTTCCGGTTAGATCAAATTGGTCACGTTACTCTCCTGCTGTATTTTAGGGGGCAGAGGGATTGGGGTCGGGGTGCATTGAGGAAATGTCCCGGTTAAAGATAACGCTAATCGTTTCTTGTTTCCAAAGGCGAACTATAAAAATTATATATCTCTGTCTCATTCTTTTTCACTCAAGCCGGAAAATTGTGAATATCATTATTTCCTGAAATTGGCAGCCTAATGAACCCCCACCTTGAAGGTCTTGTTTCTCAATAAACTGGTGTATCTGTTCTCTTGATTTTACAATCGTATTTCGACTTGATCGCTTTGGCCCAGATACAGCTCTTGGTCTAGTCGCCGACAAAAGATCAGTAAGGTTGGGAGAGCTAAAATCTTGTTATTCACACTTACAGTGATAGAGTGTGCTTTTTCTTTCAAATGTTCCCTGTTAAAAGGCCACGCGGGCCGCATTATTTAAGGCGATTCCCTGGTTTTGCACTGCGCATCTCTTACTGCGCATAACAAGATGGCCTCAGTAAAAAGAGCATGTGAAGTAACATTACTAAAATGAAGTTGACCGAAGAGAAACGCTATTGCAATTTTTACTTGCGGTTGTTTCTTGCCGAGGTGAGACTCAATGTGGTGGGAATGTGCATAACGTAAGCAGTACGCTTGTTGCTGAGTTCGACTTCCTCACGGAGAACCTCGATAGTGGATGTTTAATTTGTGCTTATTCACTTTGATTTTCATTAAAACGCTTTCTCTATCACATTGTGTCCTAAATGTGATATCTCGATGTAAATTCTGTAAAAACGGATTTTTTAATACTTTCTTCCCACTTTCGCAGACATTCTACTTTGAAACTCACCCCAGTCCACTCTCAAAAATCAAGGAAAATGCATTTGGTGCGCACTTTCTGCAGCTCTACCGCAAAAACGAGTACGGTGACCCCCATTTTTTATTTCATGATTTTAATAAGAACAGTGCTTCCTTTCGGTGAGAAAAAAATTGGCACAAATCTATGTTCAGTTTTTTGGCAATTTTACTTAATTCTACGGATTGAGCTATCACGTGTCGAATAGCGCGTGTCCAATTTTATTCTACGTTGGAGCGTAAAGTAAAAACAAGGGCATTAAAAGGCATTTTTCTAGTACGTAAGTGGATAAACAACACATTAAAGTCAAATTCTGTGCGATACCACATGCATCATTGAAAAAATCTTTCCTTTTTGTCTAGTTTTGGGCTGCGCGCGGTTTTTGTCAAAGGGTCCAAAATAGCCGTATTTGTCGGCATTGTGACGTCAAAACGAGCACGGTGACCCCCACTTTTTATGACCTTTTTATTATTTTCTTGACTTGTTACATCAGTCTACCAAGTTTCATCAACAATCTATGTTAAGTTCTTTTACTAGGGAATCACCTTAAGTAAAATCCAAACGATATTCCGCACCAAAAGGCCTCGACATGGGCCAAGCCTATTGTGGTAGGATCAATCATGTCTTGCCAAGTTTCATCAAATCTTAAAAAAAATGTTAATAATATCTTTCTTCCTAAACTGCATCAGATCTCTTCGGACTGAAATTATGTTGTCTTCATTCTGTGTTATTGTACCTGCCAAGAATGATGCGATATACAGCAGGTATATCTCTCCAGGTAACTGGAGAAAAAAAAAGGGGAAGTAGAAAACATAAATAGTAACAGGGATTCTAAAAGTTAGCGGTGCAGACTACATTGTTGGTGATGTAAAAAAAACTACTATTGAGAAGGAGACTGGTTCGAGACGGGTCTAAATACTATAACTTAGGTTGATATCAATAAACTTGTTTTTCTTGCAGATACCTGTTTGACAACGAAATATCCTTCTTTGAACCAGGATCGTTTGCACACGCACGTCTATCACAACTGTGCGTAGGTCTTCTTTTTATTGTCTTGGATCTTGTATTAGAAAATTAAAAAAGAGGCCGTATTAAAAGACAAATAGGTAACAGTTTACGAATTGGTAGCCTGTGGATTAATCATTCAGCTTTGTGTAACAGATTTAGATGTGGCTTTTATACAGGACCCACAAGGCTTCCTTGAATCATATCTTGCCTGACTTTGTAGACATCGAGCGACAACATAACATTGGTTTTCCTTACTAAACAATGATTTAACAGTCTGATAGAATAATTTGTGCTTTCATTATTGTATAATGTTTCCGCATTGTAGCGCCGCAAAGATCTTGATTTAACTCAGCAATGGCGTGGACTCTGAAACGTCGTCTGAGAAAGTCAATGAGGTTTAATAGAGTGTACTTTTGTGGCGCGGTGCTTTTTTCATTCCCAGGCAAATTAGTTAAACGTTCATTACGTTTGTGCTCATAAAACATAGGATACCCACAGTACTTCTTAAGGTGGTTCCATTAGATTTTTCAGGGCTAATACCTTCCAAGTTTAGGCATTAACTATGTCGCCATTAACAAAAGATGTGAAAAAACGATTACCACAGCTTTATGAGATAAAAAATGAAAATGTATACGGTTCTTTTGACCTCAGACCCTAGCACGCTAACACCCCGCCTTGTTGGCGTGAAAAGAAACGGCTAAGGTCTGAGGTCAAGGAAGCCGTACATCCCTATCATGTTCTTTAATCCGTTTGTAGAGCAATCGTTTGCAAGAAATCTGACTTGTAATTAACTCTGTCTTTTTTTGCGGTTCAATAGCATCCTTAGGATTTGAAGAAATCTCGTATGCTTGCTTACACTCCCATCTCAGATGTGGACAATGACGGAGAGATTTAGACCTCACGCTGATACCCTTAACTTCTGATTGCACATGCATGTATTGCTTTCAGCTGCTTTCATTAAGGTTCTGGGACTATTGTCGGTGCGGGCCTCTTTTCATTGTTCTAATGGAAAACGTTTAAGGTGGCTCGACTGGATTTTTTAGGGGGGATACGTCCCAAGTTTGAGTATTGACTACGTCGCCATGAGTAAAGATATGGAAAAAAGATTACCACAACTGTATTATATAAAGATGAAAATTTCTTATGATCTGTGTTTTATTGCAATCGGAGTCGCCATGGCAACGTAACGACGCCATTATGTTTTTTATTTATCTTTGTGTTTCTCTGTACCAGGAGTTTTTTTAGAAAATCACTTAAGGGAGTTTGTACCTGCTATAATTGCCTCAATTATGGCAAAGTTTGAACAAATTCTATGAGAGCGTTTTCGAAATATTTTGAAACAAAGTTTTAAGCATCATAAAAACAGTGAAATAGCATGCTATCCACACAATTAGCTAATGTTTTTTAGAAAATGATAAGCTTTGGAAACGCGGCTTCATCTCATAGTAGTTTGATTCCATTGAAAACCTCCTACAAAAAAAGAGGGGAATTGCTCTAGGCGATCGTGAGTAAGAAGAGTTTTATTAACTTGCATTCAACTGCTTTTGTTACAGTTTTTGCACGTAATTTGGTCCATACCTACAAATTTCGCATTTTTCAAAAAACTGTTCGATAAATTTTTGTATAAATTTGAAAATCCCCAGATCAATTGTCAGTAAATATACCCTGCAAGTTTCAAGAACATTGAAAACTGGGAAGGCTTTTAAATAGGGCCTCAAATATAACCAATTTTTCCCCCAGATTTTGTGTTTACAAGTGAGTGTCCACATTATTCGCTGGCATTGTTTTCAAGTTTCATATGCACGTGCAAATTTAGCAAAAAGATAGAATTTGCATCAAAAAGGACCCTCGGTTAAATCTCCGGAATATGTTAATAACCGGGTAAAGAAATTAGTGATATATTATAACATCATAGCAACTCTTTGTAAGAGTTTCTGTGATGTTATAACCCGAGTAAGATAAGTAAGTGTTGCATCCTACAAGATGAGCCGTGACGTTCACCGTCTCAGCCCTCACTGTTACCTGTGACACAAGCCAATTATTAGCATATTCGGGATATTTCTTCCGAAAGTAATCGAGAGTTCTTTTTGATGCAAATTTACTAATTTTTGCTAAATGTGCACGTGCATATGAAACTTGAAAACAATGCCAGAGAATAATGAGGACGCTCGCTTGTAAACACAAAATCTGGAGGAAAAATTGGTCATATTTGAGGCCCTATTTCAAAGCCTTCCCCGTTTTCAATGTTCTTGAAACTTGCAGGGTATATTTATTGACAATTGATCTTGGGATCATCAAATTTATAAAAAAATTTATCGAGCGGCTTTTTGAAAAATGCGAAATTTGTAGGCGTGGACCAAATTGCGTGCAAAAGCTGTAACAAAAGCAGCTGAATGCAAGTTAATAAAATTCTTCTTACTCGCGATCGCCCAGAGCAATTCCCCTCTTTTTTTGTAGGAGGTTTTCAATGGAATCAAACTACGATGAGATGAAGTCGCTTTTCCAAAGCTTATCATTTTCTAAAAAAATTAGCTAATTGTTTGGATAGCATGCTATTTCGCTGTTTTTATGATGCTTAAAACTTCGTTTCAAAATATTTCGAAAACGCTCCCATAGAATTTGTTCAAACTTTGCAATGATTGAGGCAATTATGGCAGGTACATACTCCCTTAAGCGATTTGTCAAAAAACTCCTGGTACAGAGAAACACAAAGATAAATAAAAAACGTAATGGCGTCGTTACGTTGCCATGGCGACTCCGATTGCGATGAAACCCAGATCATAAGAAATTTTCATCTTTATATAATACAGTTGTGGTAACTTTTTTGCCCTATCTTTACTCATGGCGACGTAGTCAATGCTCAAACTTGGGAGGTATCCCCCCAAAAAAATCCAGTCGAGCCACCTTAAGTTTGCCATTATTTTGTCTGCCAACTTTGATTTCATGTAAATTACAGGATTTTGTTTAAAAATACCGGTCTGTCGTCATTGACAATAGATGCAAAAGAATTCCAGAGGATTAACGTAACTCTTTACATGTGAGTACAGTATATGACCTTGAGAAATGAAATGTGTTATGTTTAAAGTAAGTGCAAAGAAAGACTAGTGTGCGGCGTAAAGGCATCAATCACCATCACAAAAGAAGAGCAAATCTAATGGCTGTTGGTCTTTGTATATAGTATTGTGTATTTTGGTAATTTTTTTGTTTACTCCATTCTATAAAAAAATACATCAGTTTTACAAGACATGTACATAAGGTTAGCAAAGATTTTAAGAATGGAGAAAAATCAGAAGGGCACAGTATCGCTGACCGCTAACCGTTTAGATAAACGAAATGTATTGTTCAGAGAAGGATTTGATTAAACGGTTATGTGATCAGTTGACAGCCTTGGTTAAACGAATGTTTTATTGTTAATTTTCCTTTTCTAGATATCCCGGAAATCTACCTTCACTTGCCGTAAGAACCAACACTTATGCTGACGTACTTGATAAAAATGGGTTTCATTGCCAATATAGAAACCTCGGCTGGTTTTGCGATCTTTGCCCCGTCGGAACTTACTCACGAGGCGATGGGGTGTCTACAGGATGCTATCAGTGTCCAGCAGGTACAATTATCATTCAAAATTCATATAATGTCTTTATTTTTCACTTAACAGGGCACTCAACGGTTGTTTTCAGTAGACACTGTTCGAAAGAGCAATATTGCCTGGAAAATTCTTTAGCATTAGAAAGGCTAAAAATTTCTGAATAACCGTTCCAATCATCTAAACTATTCGGAGTTTTTCTATTAACTTCCCTTCGGAATTGGATTTTCCACATTTTATTCCAAAGATTTGGCGACTATTAGTAAGAAAGATCACCTGAAAAATCAAAATATAAGTTGCTATTGGGTTTTGCGGAGTTTGTTTTTGAGAGCCGGCTAGCATTCCATGGGCATGATCTTGTATTCTATTTGTTGCCTGTTCGGTCTTTCAATAACTTTACGTGGTGTCTACTTAGGAGTTGGTTCGAAGAACCTTATGAATGCAGCAACCGGAAAATTTTGACCTCCTCAGATATCTCCTCCTCGGGAAATGTCTCGAAGTAATCCGCAACTTTGGAGAAGTAGAAAAAGACTATAATAAAATATAGAATCGAAGTAAGTTGGTTGTGAACCTTCCCATGAGAAATATTGTTGAGAGTGAACAATCGGACCATCGAAGGGTCTGAATTACTATGTGACTCCACCCATGGAACTGTTAGTAGATAACATCGCATTTACCGATAATCAATAATCAATCAGCGTCGAAGGTGGGACGGCTGGAAAAGGTGGCCGTCCACCATAACGAGATATGCTAGCATATGTAGTATGCAGCCTTTATCTGACAATAGGTAGCTGATAGCCTAATAGGAGCAGGTGAAGGAAAGAAAAGCTCCCAAGAGCAGAATCACCGTAAGAGAGAGTGAAAACAGCTTACGCAAAAAAGAACAGATAAACTGTCAGTACATGTACTAGACAAGCAGGATTACATTGAAATGGTCTATCTATTCAAAGACAATACTACTGAGGTGGTATCCGATCACTGCTATCTAGAATAAGTTGATAAATACCTTGAGATCGTGAAAGAAAGAAAATCACACCTCAGATCAAACTTTACAACCTACTATACCCTACTCAGAGACAACCTCGAAGATGTATGGAATACGTACAGATGTATCTACGATGCACAGGAAAAAAGCCACCCTGAAACCTACAATATCCAGCAGAGAAGGACTTCCTTGCAACACAGCCAAAGTCCTAGCCGTCATCATCAGTCCTCCGGCTGGCATCACCACTCTCTATATTTTAAATTGAATAAAATATGTTTTGTAGGGAAACTGAAACCGAAAAAAGCACCTTTTGGTCAGTTTGATAAGTAATTCACAGCTTCGCTCCAAGTTTGACACTGTGCAGCTGACGCACCTGTAACTCCTATTTACAATCAAATCCAATCGTAGTAAAAATCACGTAAGACCTTTTTTAGCCCAGCTAACACTCCCCTTCCAATGCGTGCCGTCTTTGAAGGAAAACTTCAGAGAGAAGAAAAGGCAACGGAGCAGGAGGTATTACAATGGACGGTCTTACAGCTGTCGACGCTCTTTTCAAAGTCAAAAAGGTTGAAGCTTGGGAAGCCACAGACCAATTAAGTTTCCGGAACTCTCCACTGCACTTCAAACGGGAACTTTCCCTAATGGAGTAAGTTATTTACAAGTTGCATAAACTGACTGGATAGTTTGCTGGAATGGTGGTAGTACCAGAAGCCAAAGGCAAAGTAAAAATGGAATTTTGTGTATTTAACAATGCTTTGCACTCTAGGCTAACTTGGTGGATCAATCAGAATTTGCAAGCTCGATAAAAATGTGGCAAATCAGACTATCGACCGAGTCAGAAAACTCTCATGTTATCACCCAGTTTGTAACTTTCCGCACCAACAAAGTACAAAATGGGATAATCTTGGTCCCTGAACACCTTCAAAAGCGAATCTCACCAGGAACTTAGGGTGCCCTTGGTCAGGTGGATATCACCCCTCCGTCAAAACGGGACTCTTCAAAAGTGATGGCAGCATAACCTCAGTATGAATGAAGACAGGGATGAGTTCTCTAAACCTTCAGTAGAGTGTCCAGGCAGCATTATTGATTCTGAGGAAGTGCATGTTCACCCCAAGAAAATCGAAGTGGTAAAAGGGACAAGTCAGGTCTAAGAAGATTTCTTGTTAAGCTTAACCAGCCGGGTATTCTTCAACTCCGAATAGCAGAGTTTCCTAAACCTCTGAAAGACGTCCTCAGCTCCAAAGGGGGGAAGGGGTGAAGCACAAAAATTCTTTTCCATCTTGAAGCAGAGTCTCTCCTCCACCCCGACTCTCGTCCACTATTATGAATGTATACCAATAAAAATTTCGACTGGCAAATAATTCTATTGCCTGGGAACTGTCTTGATGCAAATGCGACATAATGATCAGAGGCACCCTTTTCGCGGACGCCTCACGAAACAAGGGTCCCAATGAACAGCGTTATGTTGAAATATTAAAGGAGCGTCGAGCATAATCTGGGAGGACTGTCTAAAAGGACTTACTTTGCACATGGAAACTAATCAAAAGCACTTAGCGTCACTCAGTACTGAGTAAAAAAATCACAAGTATCTCCCTGACACAGAATAGCGATTTCCAATACGATTGAAACGTTTCACCTACTCTGTCAGCAATGTACCTGGAAATTACCTGTGCGCCGCGATCCCCCTTTGTCAGACCGATGAGCAAAGAAGAAGAAGAGATGGGTGAAATGTCACGGCTTCCTTTTACTCAGCTATAAAGTACTTACCTGTTACTGAGCGCCGACTGCAAGAGCTTAAGTCCCTTCAACAGGAAGGTATAATCATCAAGCAACTTTTCGCCTCTTGTTCTGTAGGTTGACCAGAGACATCCCAATTCCTTCCCTATTTAAGTGTACTGGCCAGAGAGATGTGACATGACAATCAAACAATGGTTTCTGATGAAAGGCAACCGACTGGTAAAGTCTTCAAATTGATGGCCAGGCCTTAGCAAAAAAATCAAAGGAATGGCGCAAAACTTCCCCACCTGCATTAAAAAATGTGTGGATATACTAGAGCCCGTAATCCATCATAACTACCCAATCACCCTTAGTAGAACTTGCCGCCGATATACTTGAGCTGAAACGTCGACTGTTTCTCCTCGTAACTTGTCACTTTTTGCGTAATGTTGGAGTTGTTAAGCTTGCCCACAGGACCACATCAGGTGTAATTGTACATCATAATTGTGAAATCTATGTTTGCAGGACATGGAATCCCAGACTAGCTGACTGGCATTTCGCTGAAAAGTATACATTTAGCCACCCAACGACTAGCTCGAGATATTCGCAAGTGGATTAGGAAAGGGCCTTCCAAATAATGAAAACCCCGCTTAAGGAAGCATCCTTAAACAGATCGTATGGCGAACCATACCATACCCCTCGAGAGTTGGCCAGCGTGGAAGAATTGTTAATGGGGAGGAAAATACGCACGCGAGTCCCAACCCTCTCATCGCAACGGAAATTTTATTTTAATTTAATGGAGCAGTTACGACAGAACAATGCTTTCCTGGAAGCTAGAAAAAAAGACGAATTTTGACAGGCGCAACTTCGTCAAGAACGTTTCAGAACTTTACCCTTGAGAAAGTGTTTGGTTAATGCTCCAGATAGTTGAAGATGCAGTTCTTGACAAACACGGTCTCCGTAATAACCCTCAAATGGCAAGCTGAGGGAAATAGGCGCCAACTGAATCCCTACTGGAAACATCCGAAACAGAAAAAAGGGTTGATTTCCAATGTCGTGTAATTTTTGCGTGCGTACGTAAGTTTACGTTAGTGTACGTTTGCTTTTCATTTTCACATAAATTATGACCTAAATTTGGAAAACGCTTAATTTCTCGCGTTGGGTCTTTGCGATTTCAGTGAAACCCTGTTCAACGCAAGGCACTTATGTGCAATATATGTAGCCGAGAGATTTTCACAAAAAAATGCCGGCAACAGCAGAATTTCAACTCAGACCCCAAAGGGGGGTGGCACTATAACCACGTGACATTTACTTCGATCGCAAAAATTTTATGCTGTATTGTAGGTTGATCTATATGTTATCCATGCTACATGTTGGACTTACGATCAAAGTAAAGGTGGGGATACCAGAGAGCTTCAAGGTAGGATGGTACCCTCTCAAAATAACTGGGTCGAGTCACCTTAAAGACTTGCCACTTTTGAAATTCGTGATCAGATTCGTTTACTTCAGAGAAAAGCATTTTTCCGTCTTAGCTGGAAAAATATGTGATGTAATCGCTTATCGCTTGTTTCTAGGAGTGGTGGTGTTATACTGCAGCCGGTGTTCCTCAGGAGACCAAGTTAGGGCCGTGACTCTTCTTATTAATGATTTGTGGGCGGGCTAGCTTCCCATATGTTCGATCGTGTTTTATCTGTTATCCTTAAATTAACCCTCTTGTCGTTTTGTTTGTTCTCTCTTGTTTCAACCTTCAATAACGTCACAGTATTAACGAGCTTCTATTGTCCTACTTTGTGATTTGCGTGGAGATATCTTTATTTGGCTCCATTGTTTTTCAACTGCACTGAAAAGCGGTGCACCATTGGCTTCAATTTAAACAGTATTCAATATTCAGTTTTTACTTTTAAACTTCTTAACATTAATGAAGGAGAATAATATTAAGCACGACTCATTGCTCAAAATGGACAATATGTCCACATTAGAAGATAGGTGACTGGAATAATTCTAAATTATATTTTTCACCTCATAAGGCCTGATTACATGAGACGAGCTGGTCCAGTTTGCCGCGTTACCGAGATCTCGGCACCTTAGAGTTTAATAAAAAATCTCTACTTTGAGATTATCTGACAACTGAGCAAGTCCGACAGCCTGACAGACAGGGCCAGTGCAGTCAAGTGATCAGGCCTTAAGAAAAAAGACAGCTCCATTTATTTGTTTGGTAAGCCTAGTTTCACACTTTATAGTATTTATAAGTAGTAGTGACCATAATGTAGCTCACAATCCTTACAAAAATTAGCCACGAAAAATGACAGCAGACGAAAGAGCGCAAAAATTTCGTATTGATGACGTGTCACTACCCAGATCAGGTTAGTGCTAATTATTGGTTGAAGCAAAAATTTCCCCCGCTGCACAACCAATCAGAAGCTCTACCAGACTTTTCTGACCTGTGTTTTTCCGGTATTGTGCTCTGTAAGGTCCGTACGAGCAGCTGGTTCCTGACATGCATGCATATTAAATATCACTCACTTGATTAAAAATGCCAGTACAGATATTTATTGACATTTGCGTAGATGAAATTAAGGACCGGCGCTGAGATAAAAGTATTCTTGTGCAGAACAACGTTCAAATTTAACCTATCCGAGTCAATAAAAATACTTGGAACTGGCTTTAGTGTGTGACTGATCAACACATGTACTCATCTGTCCTAATATTCTAGGTGGCTTTTACCAAGATTCAGTTGCGGCAGTTGGTTTGACATTGGATGGAAATGGCTGTCGGCGTTGCCCTGCTGGGACGTTTGTCCACCACAAAAATGCACCAGGAAAAGCATCATGGGAATGTAAAGCATGCCCAGAAGGTTAGTACGTCATATAAGTGTATCGGTGTATTGTCAAGAAGAAGCAATGGGGTCGTCAGTTTTCCATCGATTTAAGTTTTTTCTACATATTTGCGTCTTTTCTTTGCTGTATTTTGTAAAAAGATACATTTTCTGAAAAGCATTAAAGGACCACAGTCAGCTGATGCACATGCGCATTAGATACCATTTCTTAGCTGATTTGCATTTCACAAGACACCCGCGTGAAACAGAAAGTGAGAAGCGTATCCGGAATACCCAAAACAAGCCTTGTAGATGTATAAAACTGTTCTATTGAACTAAAATCCAAGCTTTCGCCGATCAACGGCATCATCAGGGATGAGAAAATATTCCGCGCGCGCTATATACAGGGTGTCCCAAAAGTTCGTGCCTCTAATTTCATGCACTATAACTTTTGATCAAAACTTTATTTTTGAATGAAATTTCTAGAAGATGTTTATTTCTCTATCAAGTACATGTATTCAGAATTTCAGTAACTGGCATGCCCTTTTTTTATATATATATATATAACACTCTCTAGCCCTTGTGGCATGAAGTGGGATACAGCGTGTAGACCCACAAATGATCCATTTTGCGCTTTTTTATCACCTAGTGCGCAGGATCCAGTTCAACCCCCAAACAACATTTGCTTACTTTAGGCAGCTGAAAAAAATATATTTTGGGCATTCATCCAAAAAAGATAATAATCCTGGCCCCCATCCACAGTAGGGCTTTTGTACTTCTTGACATATTTGAAACGAGCTGGGTGTTAATTGGCACACTAAGCAGAGGTTTTTTTGCCATCTCAGGGACCTCTAATTTTAAACATTTTAAACAGCTTTTCATGACCCTTTTATTTGGCTTGCTAACTATGTGAGACTGAGCATCCTTGTCGAGTCTCTTATTTTGTATCTAGCCTTCTGTAAAACTATTTTAGTTACTTTATTCAGGGCTTTTGGTCTTCCCCTTAGTTTCTTGCCTTCAAAACCTTCATTTCTCCATGATCATTCTACCACCCAACATTCGATTTTTCCAGTTTTTAGCAATTTCTACAACAGATAAGCCAGTAAATCGAAGTATACGGGCTTATGCTCTCACGCAGCTGAACGTTTTTGAGTTAAGGGGGTTTATCTTTCGTGATATTCACAAAAAAACAAGGAAGGGGTTCGAGCAATTCGGGCTATGGAATACAAAAAATATGGCTGGAACATATACTCGAGCACGCGCAACTTTAGCGCGAAAGTACACAAATCGAATATTGGAGTCAAAAGATGGCACAAAAAGTATTAAAATAGTGAATTATATTGAAAGACAACTTTTGTTTAAAAGATTTGCTTACCAAGTCCAATCGTACTGAAATACAGACTTGTGAAGTAGAGGAACGAACTTTTGGGACACCCTGTATATGTAAAGAAAGTGTAGGGAGAAATATGTAAAAGATGTGACCTATGTATGGAGGCTATAGAAATAAATTGTGAGTAGAATACAAATCTCTAATGATGGAGTGTCTCTAGACAAAGGACTTCTAAAAGTGCTTAAGAATGGACTCTAAAATAAAATACTAAAATAAGCTAAAATAAAAGGTCTGCGAATTCAGTACATTCTTCTCGGGAACTGAGTGTAGGCTTGCACTTTCTAATGTAAAATGCTTCAAAGAGGCGTAGATTAGCGGGGTCGTTTTCGCTCATAATAATCTTGACATCAATGCGTTCTACAAAAAGCCAGCCAAGAAACCAGTATTTGTCCACCATCAATCAGCTATCCCCACCAAATCTAAACTCAACTTCATTCGCAACGAGCGAAAACGCATCGAGGACAGATGCTCCTCAAATACATCTGCAAAACAACACCTAAACACATTCGATGACATCCTCCGCCTTAACGGTTATCCAGAGAACAGCATAGAGCAGACAAAACGCCCACAAAACCCTCAACGAAACCCACAACCTGCCAACACACAATGGTCATACCTTAAGATCCCTTACATCTCTGAACGACTCAATCACAGGATCACTAACATTTTTAGAAAAGAAAACATCCCAGTACGCACTGCCCACAAATCCTACAAGCTCAGACAAGCCCTATCCCACACCTCCACGGAACGCAAATGCACTAGAGACAAATGCCCTATCTCTAACAACGGATTGTGTTTACGAAGAAATACAGTGTACCAGCTCACGTGTAACACCTGCGATCAGCATTATATTGGTAGCACGACACGCTTAATCCACGACCGAGTAAGAGAACATATCAGTAATGAAAACTCCTCCGTTAAAAAACATATCTATTCCTGCCAGAACAAAGACTATTAAGGCATTGATGTCAAGATTATTATGAGCGAAAACGACCCCGCTAATCTACGCCTCTTTGAAGCATTTTACATTAGAAAGTGCAAGCCTACACTCAATTCCCGAGAAGAATGTACTGAATTCGCAGACCTTCTATTTTAGTATTTAATTTTAGAGTCCATTCTTAAGCGTTTTTAGAAGTCCTTTGTCTAGAGACACTCCATCATTAGAGCTTTGTATTCTACTCACAATTTATTTCTACAGTCTTCATTCATGGGTCACATCTTTTACATATTTCTCCCTACACTTTCTTTACATATATATAGCGCGCGCGGAATATTTTCTCATCCCTGATGATGCCGTTGATCGGCGAAAGCTTGGATTTTAGTTTTTACTTTTTAAACAGCAGTTCAAGGTCTCAATAGAACAGTTTTATATATTTTAATTATGCTGCTGAAGGACAACATGAACAGATTATTGAAACCTTGTAGAGTTGAACTACTAGTTACAAGCCCAAATCGTGATTATAGACCTTAAGCCACATCAGAGCACGCATTCTTTATATACCATTGAGAATTCACCGATGGATTTGTCCAGGAAAAGCCGAACATCGACGAATACTTCTGAATTATCCTCAATCAGCAATGTTAATAAATACATAATTAAGAAATGTAGAAATACTACGTACCAGAAATCCTTTCTCATTAGAACTAGTAGAATTTGGAATTGTGTACTGGATGAACTAGATTTGAGCTCATCAACCTCATCGTTAAATGTATTTAGCACAATAATGTAGAGCAATTGAAGTGTTCTCAGCTGCTTTACCATCCTTCGTACGAGCTCGTTTATAACTAGGAGGATATAAGTTTTATATTCTGCTGTGAATGTAATTTTACATGAAAGACTTGCCGAACGTAATATTTGAACAGTATTAGCATACCCAGACCACATATCAGCAAGCTTGTACACTGTACAATTTGAATTACCTCGAACCAACAGAACTGAATTACCTCCCGTTAAGACACAGAGCCATGCTGAATTACTTAAGCTGAGTTAACTGCGTGAGAAGATTAAACATACTTGAAGAGTTCCAGTCCTGTTGAAGTTATCCCTGCTTTGCTCCATGGACAAGTTACTAGCGACCCTGTACCTCTGGCGTTGTTTGTGACGTTAGCCACGCAGCCTAGCGAAGTGTTCTACCGAGTTTTAGTCCCATTCCGTCCTTCAGTTATTCAAATCGTCCCGTCGATTATCCTCCTATTTGTCCAGCGCACCGCCGCGCATTTTATGACAGCTAAAGACGAAGAACACCCTAAATACCCAACGTCACAGTATTAACGAACCGTTTGGCAAATCGTAATTTCAACTGAGTTGTAAAAGAATCAAATACTGAGTTAGTACAGATGGGTGATTCCAACGGTAGGACTATGAAACCGATCCGGATTATAGTAAAGTTAACATCGTTTTTTTTTTACATCATTCATTAGTAATGAATTTTTGCTTTTTATAGGCACGAATGCGACAATGTTCGCAGGGTTTAGAGCATGTTGGTGTTTGAAAGCCCATTACCGCCTAGACCGTTTTGGACCTTGCACAGCTTGCCCTGGTAAAGGCGTTCAGTGCTCCGATGACAAGCTTAATTTATCACGTGGGTTTTACTGGAATTGGGCCGATCATGACGGAAACTACAATAAAACTACTTACAAGCTTTTCATGACAAACTTGGCAATTAGAAATGATAAATACAACACACAAACAACGAGGTTCGTTGGTAAGCTACCAATAGCTTATAAATGCTTACGAGAAAGTTCCTGCCTCGGGGGAATTGACTCAAAATGCGCTGAGAGTTACACTGGACCACTTTGTGCCAACTGTCGACGAGGATACTACAAGAGAGCGATATCCTGTCACAAGTGTCCATCACAAAAGCTCATTGCGATCCAGTTTGGAGTGCTGGCCTTAAGTATCCTTATCCTTGTCTTGGTAATTACTAAAGGTAACAAACTGTCCACTTCAGGAAGGCGCACGATCACCGACATATTCCTTGCTCATGTCAAGATTATTAGTGGATTTTACCAAGTTCTAGCTGGTATTTTGCAAGCTTTTTCTTACATCAGATGGCCCTCCCAAGTATTTGTCCTTGAGAGTTACATCAGATTTGTTCAACTTAACTTTTTGGAGATTGTCCCCCCGACCTGTGTCAAAGAAAATTTCAAAATGAATGCTTATAGCCATTTCATGTTTACTGTGGCGGCAAACGTGTGCATAGTTATGTTTCCGCTGTTCTGCTACCTTTTAAGGTTGGCGTGGGTGAAGGTGAAACGACATCAAAGCGACAAAAAAGAAGACATGGAATCCAAAGAGCCTTATCTGAAAGTCATGTTGTTTCTTCTGTTTGTTGCCTATCCAGCCACATGTGTCAACATATTTAAGATTCTTCCTATTTCTTGCCATGAACTCTGCCCATTTGAAGGATCTAGCATATGCCCGTCTTTCTTGAGAGCTGACTACACTATTGAGTGCGGAACCAACGAGCACAAAAAGTACACGTGGGCAGCATATGCATCGTTATCATATGTGGTAGCATTTCCCATCTTTCTCACATACCTGGTCTGGAAAAACCATCACCAAGCTCAGAAGAGAATTAAAACATTCTCAACAACAGAAACCAGGTCCAACATGAATCAAATGGCGATGGCAGTATTGTTTTTGCACGAGAACTACTCGCCAAGCTGCTGGTATTGGGAAAGTATCGAAATGGCGCGAAAAGTTATTCTGTCAGCTGGCGTGGTGTTTGTGGGATCTGAAAGTCGTACGCAAGTTGGTATTGCTGCAATGATTTCCAGTGTTTTCGCAATGCTTCATGGGAGATTTCGACCCATTCCAGACAGATTTGAGGATTATCTACAAATGACGTCCCTTTTGGTGACGTCATTCAATCTTTCGATTGGAGTGCTACTGAAGATACCATCAGATGACGTGACTGGAAACGTGGATGCAAACAATGACAACGTTGGCCTTGGTATTTTGCTGTTGGTGACCAATGCTTTGGTCATAAGCATTGTGTTTGGTAAGTTTGGATTGTATACTGTAAGTCATAAGTATTATAAGTATTTTACCTTCGTGCTTTGTGTAAACTGGTATAAATGCACTTCATACTGTCATTAGCACAGCGAACAACTTTGTGACAGTTCCAGGACAAAGCTAGGAATTTTTTTGAGGAGGTGCGTTTGAGCACCTAACGTGTTGATACCCGGGACATCGAAGGAAGAGAAAATGGGGGCGACCAGGCGAGGGAGGTTCGGGGGCATACCCCCTGCACCGTCTTGTTAACACGACAAGTATCATGTTTATGGCTCAGTGGTGGCCGTATTGGTGGGGTAGTGTCGCATTATGACATTGCGCCTTCTAAACTGAGTGATGAAAAGTTCTGACAGTTGATCTGCAAGGGTATCACCCATATTATTATTGTTTGTTCATTCATTTATTCAAAATATTTCGCCGATCTGATTGGCTGAAAGCCCCCGGCTAATTCTTCATGACCAACTGGCGTTGACCAATATTGGAAGATGGGAGCAATAAACCATCGATTCGATGGTATATTTGATTTTTAAGCGATGGTATATTGGCCTGGAAACGAGGCCCCTTGGGCTTTATACCATACCAGGGGCGACTACCTAGCAGTTTATTTACGAGGGAACAAAAAAATGGCGTTCACGGCTATCCGAACACAAAATACATGTGGCTAAATTTCAAAATTTCTGACCAAAACTGAACGAAAGAAGTGCAGGAATACCTAAGCCACATTGCTCGAAAAATGTTACCAACGTTTTGAGGAGTATCTGCAAGAAAAAAACATCTGTCTATATCCTGAAAACGGGCGGAAAAAGGCTACGAGAAGGTAAGCTTGTTAACAACTTAGAAACATTTCGAATTCGGGAATCGTTGATGGTCTCGGAGGCTGTTATCCACCTTGCCGACTCGATCTGCATAATTCTGCTAATCATTCCCAGCCTCGTTCAATAATGGCTAGTTATTTGGATTTAACGACTTTTATATAATTGTCACTGTTCGAATAATTAGAAAATATAAAAATTGCTCCTTGATCGTGGTAACGGGTAGTTTGTATTAACAGGATTATTAAAGTACGGAAATGACTGGCTTTTT
Organism: Porites divaricata; assembly: GCA_038088405.1. Classification (NCBI taxonomy): domain Eukaryota; kingdom Metazoa; phylum Cnidaria; class Anthozoa; order Scleractinia; family Poritidae; genus Porites; species Porites divaricata. Next base: position 2,099,360 of record JBBMOI010000018.1, read on the forward strand.
CGTTCAGCCAAAAGCAAATGCGGTCGTATTAACGGGGTGATCGTATGGCAGCGTTTGATTCGGAATATGGGAAACAAATTACGCTCTTACCTTTCATTCTGTACTAACGACTCTATTATTTATTCGTTTCATACACAGAATAATTAGAAAGGAGCTTCCTTATCGTCATCGTCAGTTGCACTGCTCTCTCTACTAAAGTGGGAAATGACAAAAAATCGATGATGTATATAGTCGCCTCCAGCACATGCTCTTGACGACGCAAAAAACGACTGCGTAGTCGATTATTATTCCCTGCACCCAACAGATGCTCGGCTCGTGAGGGGGGAGTACTTGCACACCTGTCCCTTCGAGCCCGAGTCTGATGACATTTGAGGCGGTGTCTACGAATCCCTCTACGTATATGAATACATATTTACACGCATGGACTTTCCAATGAATTCATGTTCCGATTGCCCTTCATTGTAATGGCGTCCTCTGGAGATAGGAGTTTTAAACATTTTTTGAGCACACAGTGGCAAGCCGCAGCGATGTTCAAACCGCTGCATGAACTTCACCGGAACAATACTTTAAAATTTTAGTGTTTGACGTAAGCGCTTTTATTAACTGGGTAATCTACTCAACGTTAACGTTAATTGAATAATTTACCAGCAATCTTTTTTGTTGCAAATAGAATGAAACAACGACTTAAGTACGTAAAGTAGTTTTGACCTAAACGTTAGTAAAACAATTTTTTTATATCCCTCTCTTTTTTTCAGCTCGATATCTTATCGTTTTCATACAGTTTATAATGGATTGCCGCAGAAATCCCCGTTTTAATCTTGGCTGCTCGAACATCACACGGGAAACTCAAGCTGGTGATAACGATGTCACTTTGCAGGCAATGTCGAATGAATCGCAGCTCGAGAAACCTGGTATTAACGAAGAGGAGAACGAGTTCTGCCTGTGCCAGGCTGATGAAACCGTGATTAAGAAAGCCCTCACAGAGAGCAAGTGAATTATGCTTACATTTAAAACAGAAGAATCTACGTCGTATAGTAGCAACCGTTTTGCCTCTTTCGGGAGCATGTCGGGCCAGTAAATTGAAGTTAAAAGTGAAAGAATAATAGTTGTTGTAGAAATAGGAGGAAAACCTATAGAACTCAGACTGAAGGAGGACAAAAAGCAATAAAAACGAGGGGATGGAGAGAGACATTTCATTTGTGGAAATGACAGTGATGGTAGAGGAAAACAATAGAAATGTAAATGTGGCGTTGCTTGAGTGGGAGGAGGGAAAACAAATGAATTGCAGAGAAGGAAGAGGAGTTTAACAGGTTACTAAAAGGGAGAATGGGAAAATGAAAATTGAGAAAAATGAGAACTGGTAATGTAGTTATTGATGAGGCTAAGCTTTAATTACGTTTCGTTCGCATTTGGTATTTTCCCGTTCCCATTGCTTGCTACCCTTCCCCGCTTCGCGTTTTAGTAACATCCCTTGAGATAAAAGAGTTAAAAAAAATTCACATAAACATGTCGAATTATTCCTCGACATAGGAAAGTAGAAAAGACACACCACAATGATATATTTTGTATTATTCGCTAAAAGAGCTAGTTTAATTTCCCGTTACCCTCATTAATATGCACAATTAACGCCATGAGAACCTTGTATAAAGAATGTAGCAGAAAATAAAACTTGCAGAATTCTGTTGCAGCTCAGTGATCTTTTTGTCCGTTGAAGTACTAAACGCCTTTTTTATTTCAGTCAACAAACCATGAGATCGTCCATCCAAAAACTCTTCAGCGTGCCAAACTGCCGAAACATAACAGAAAGTTTTATAATCCCATCGTAATGAGAAGGGCGCCGCATGTCATTCATATTAGGGACTTTAAGATCCAACGACGCGGACGGCAACGAGAACGTCAAAAAAAAACAATAGGTTTTATATGCAAAAACAACTTTACACGTGCATCACAATTGTTTGTACATTTCTTTGCCCGTTTTTGCACAACTACGACGTGAAAATGCCTAATTTCATGTTTTATGGAGTTCGTAAACAGGCAACAACCAAATTTTATTTCGCTTTCTGAACTTGAATATGGTCACTTGGAATTCAAATTCAGGGGGATTCGCGTACATTTGACAAAGCAAGGAAGTAGGAATAATCAAGATAAAGACTGAAAGAACGCAAATTCACTTTTTAAGCGATGTTCTCGTTGCTGTCGCGTCGTTGGATCTTAAAGTTCCTATTAACGTCGTTGACATTACAGCATTTGTCTACAAATCTGCAAAGACAGAAGCATTGTTTCGTAGGCACTAAACTACAAAATGTACTCAGGAATACTTGCTTTCAGGATGTAATGGGCGTTAAAATTCAAATTGTCGTTTGGCCCCTCAATCGTTGTCTGTACCTGTTGCGGTTTTTTTACGGAAACCCTTCCAAACTGACTCTTTCAACTGACCTGCAAATCTTTTCCTGCGTTGCCATAAGTAAACACGTGTTTTCCTAGCACTCGAAATATGCCTTATTGGTTCAGTCAAAGACAACGTTCAGACAATGAAGTTTGTCGACTTAACCTTGGAACACGTTTTTTTTTTTCAACACTGCATGAACTCTGTTTTAACAACCGCCCCACCAACTTTTGGAGGGCACTTTTACGTAAAAGGGTAATGAAATACAGTCGGATCTCTTGAGCGAACACTTCTGTAAAGCGGACACCTAAAGTTGGTCCCTGCTTTGCTTTACCCCCCTTTATTTGACTCTCTACAAGACGGACATCTCTTTAAGATGAACATATAGTGCAGGCCTGCCCTAAAGATGTCCATCTTAGAGAGAGTTGACTGTATCCATTTCGTCAGCTCTATCAGGGAATGCTCCGCGCGCGTCTTAACGGAACAAAACCAGACTCGAGCAAACAGCGGAAAGCGGGAAAACAAAGATAACGAAGGGAAGCTAAACGTACCGCGGACATGACTCTGTCAGATAACAGTGCTCTATGGGCACCCCCGACTACGATTAGCACAAAAAACACCAAAAGCAGAGAATACACTCTAAAGCCAAGGGAACGTTTTAATTGTTTCAACCGATTTTATCGGCGCCAGTTTAATATATTTTCGTTTAGACCGGTTATTCTACCAGTAAAATCATGAAATGCATTATACTAAAACCCTCTTACATCTCATAAGTTCGATATACAAAGCGCATCGAAGTGTATCCAAGGGTAATGTAAATCACAACTTGGATTTTCTGGCCATAAAGTTCATAATCGCCTGCATGCATTCTTCTGAAAGCCATCGTTCTTGCAGCAAGGCAGCTTCCTGTTCATTTGCCGCATGCAAAAGTTCACGGAATGAGTCGCGGATTAACTGTTTGGACAACTGCAGAGACTAACGAGGCAAAAGAAATGATTGTTACATTTGGTATTAAATTTTAGATACAAAGCTGTCTACCAGGTCAAGCCTCATGTCATGGTTTGGAGCTTTTCATAACAGCAGAGGACTCTGTTTTAAATGCTCTATTGATAAGGTAATTAACTTTGGCCCACCGCCGAGTCCGAGACGTTCCCCTAACACATCAAGAGGTTTACCTTTGGAGGAAGTTTTGCCATTGTTTGAACCTTATTCTGTACTTTGTCAGCGAACTTATCATGAGGAAATATATCAGTTACTAGACCACAGTTGAATGCTTCAGTAGCTGTTAGTTTGCGTCCTGCAAGAAGCATTTCATTGGCCTAAAAACAGTTGAAAATTGTGTGAAAAAAGCATGATAAATATGTTATAACCGTATAACGACATTAAAAAAATACACACACACACACAAACAAGGTTGACCATTTAGTCATACACAGAGTCATACACACACGAGAATCAAACGGCAAAAAATTGATGGGAGGGAAGATGTCCCAGAATCGGCCAATACCACTCCCTTTATTCGCCATTCAAAATACACAGCAGAAGCAGTACCTTAGCAATTCCCATTATTCTAGGGAAAAGAAAGGAGGAACATCCTTCAGGACTCTGCCCCAGCTCCATAAATGGTGTGTGGAATGTAGCTTTATCAGAGGCATACACCATGTCGAACAAGCCCAACACAGTCACTGATATTCCTACAGCTGGCCCATTCACTGCTGCAATCAGCGGTTTAGGAAAATCTATGAAGTGCGCTACAAATTTCCTGCAAGAAACTTAAAGTATAAGATCGAGGAAAAACGTGCCGAGGAATATGGATTTTACCTTTGCAGTTGCTTAAGCAGTCGGAAAAGAATCTTTAAGAAAATTCTGGTTTGATGAATTCTTTTTTGACCGATTCATAGGATGATTATCACACAGCGACGAGAAATGCACCCCCGTTCAATTATTGCATTTACAGATAATTTAGTTCATAATGATATGTACGGTCGAAAAAGGTACTAAAAAACTTTTAACACTGAGAGAGAGAAATAATACTGTAATTTGAAAAGAAGCCGTAAGATCCACAACTGCAACATTATTGTGTCAAACTATAAAAATCTTTCCATAACAAAATAACTGACTTTTTAGTCAAAGGCCAGAATTTATGATAGAGGAAACAAAATTTTACGTACAATGTTGATGTTGGGTACAAACAGTCATGGTTTCACTAAATAGTTTAGGAAATGAAGTTAAATGGCAATTTACCAAAGTTAACCAGCTTCTTTAGGTCAGTGGCCAAACTCATTAGCACATGCTCATGTGCGCTGGCCTTAAGTATCCTTATCCTTGTCTTGGTAATTACTAAAGGTAACAAACTGTCCACTTCAGGAAGGCGCACGATCACCGACATATTCCTTGCTCATGTCAAGATTATTAGTGGATTTTACCAAGTTCTAGCTGGTATTTTGCAAGCTTTTTCTTACATCAGATGGCCCTCCCAAGTATTTGTCCTTGAGAGTTACATCAGATTTGTTCAACTTAACTTTTTGGAGATTGTCCCCCCGACCTGTGTCAAAGAAAATTTCAAAATGAATGCTTATAGCCATTTCATGTTTACTGTGGCGGCAAACGTGTGCATAGTTATGTTTCCGCTGTTCTGCTACCTTTTAAGGTTGGCGTGGGTGAAGGTGAAACGACATCAAAGCGACAAAAAAGAAGACATGGAATCCAAAGAGCCTTATCTGAAAGTCATGTTGTTTCTTCTGTTTGTTGCCTATCCAGCCACATGTGTCAACATATTTAAGATTCTTCCTATTTCTTGCCATGAACTCTGCCCATTTGAAGGATCTAGCATATGCCCGTCTTTCTTGAGAGCTGACTACACTATTGAGTGCGGAACCAACGAGCACAAAAAGTACACGTGGGCAGCATATGCATCGTTATCATATGTGGTAGCATTTCCCATCTTTCTCACATACCTGGTCTGGAAAAACCATCACCAAGCTCAGAAGAGAATTAAAACATTCTCAACAACAGAAACCAGGTCCAACATGAATCAAATGGCGATGGCAGTATTGTTTTTGCACGAGAACTACTCGCCAAGCTGCTGGTATTGGGAAAGTATCGAAATGGCGCGAAAAGTTATTCTGTCAGCTGGCGTGGTGTTTGTGGGATCTGAAAGTCGTACGCAAGTTGGTATTGCTGCAATGATTTCCAGTGTTTTCGCAATGCTTCATGGGAGATTTCGACCCATTCCAGACAGATTTGAGGATTATCTACAAATGACGTCCCTTTTGGTGACGTCATTCAATCTTTCGATTGGAGTGCTACTGAAGATACCATCAGATGACGTGACTGGAAACGTGGATGCAAACAATGACAACGTTGGCCTTGGTATTTTGCTGTTGGTGACCAATGCTTTGGTCATAAGCATTGTGTTTGGTAAGTTTGGATTGTATACTGTAAGTCATAAGTATTATAAGTATTTTACCTTCGTGCTTTGTGTAAACTGGTATAAATGCACTTCATACTGTCATTAGCACAGCGAACAACTTTGTGACAGTTCCAGGACAAAGCTAGGAATTTTTTTGAGGAGGTGCGTTTGAGCACCTAACGTGTTGATACCCGGGACATCGAAGGAAGAGAAAATGGGGGCGACCAGGCGAGGGAGGTTCGGGGGCATACCCCCTGCACCGTCTTGTTAACACGACAAGTATCATGTTTATGGCTCAGTGGTGGCCGTATTGGTGGGGTAGTGTCGCATTATGACATTGCGCCTTCTAAACTGAGTGATGAAAAGTTCTGACAGTTGATCTGCAAGGGTATCACCCATATTATTATTGTTTGTTCATTCATTTATTCAAAATATTTCGCCGATCTGATTGGCTGAAAGCCCCCGGCTAATTCTTCATGACCAACTGGCGTTGACCAATATTGGAAGATGGGAGCAATAAACCATCGATTCGATGGTATATTTGATTTTTAAGCGATGGTATATTGGCCTGGAAACGAGGCCCCTTGGGCTTTATACCATACCAGGGGCGACTACCTAGCAGTTTATTTACGAGGGAACAAAAAAATGGCGTTCACGGCTATCCGAACACAAAATACATGTGGCTAAATTTCAAAATTTCTGACCAAAACTGAACGAAAGAAGTGCAGGAATACCTAAGCCACATTGCTCGAAAAATGTTACCAACGTTTTGAGGAGTATCTGCAAGAAAAAAACATCTGTCTATATCCTGAAAACGGGCGGAAAAAGGCTACGAGAAGGTAAGCTTGTTAACAACTTAGAAACATTTCGAATTCGGGAATCGTTGATGGTCTCGGAGGCTGTTATCCACCTTGCCGACTCGATCTGCATAATTCTGCTAATCATTCCCAGCCTCGTTCAATAATGGCTAGTTATTTGGATTTAACGACTTTTATATAATTGTCACTGTTCGAATAATTAGAAAATATAAAAATTGCTCCTTGATCGTGGTAACGGGTAGTTTGTATTAACAGGATTATTAAAGTACGGAAATGACTGGCTTTTTCGTTCAGCCAAAAGCAAATGCGGTCGTATTAACGGGGTGATCGTATGGCAGCGTTTGATTCGGAATATGGGAAACAAATTACGCTCTTACCTTTCATTCTGTACTAACGACTCTATTATTTATTCGTTTCATACACAGAATAATTAGAAAGGAGCTTCCTTATCGTCATCGTCAGTTGCACTGCTCTCTCTACTAAAGTGGGAAATGACAAAAAATCGATGATGTATATAGTCGCCTCCAGCACATGCTCTTGACGACGCAAAAAACGACTGCGTAGTCGATTATTATTCCCTGCACCCAACAGATGCTCGGCTCGTGAGGGGGGAGTACTTGCACACCTGTCCCTTCGAGCCCGAGTCTGATGACATTTGAGGCGGTGTCTACGAATCCCTCTACGTATATGAATACATATTTACACGCATGGACTTTCCAATGAATTCATGTTCCGATTGCCCTTCATTGTAATGGCGTCCTCTGGAGATAGGAGTTTTAAACATTTTTTGAGCACACAGTGGCAAGCCGCAGCGATGTTCAAACCGCTGCATGAACTTCACCGGAACAATACTTTAAAATTTTAGTGTTTGACGTAAGCGCTTTTATTAACTGGGTAATCTACTCAACGTTAACGTTAATTGAATAATTTACCAGCAATCTTTTTTGTTGCAAATAGAATGAAACAACGACTTAAGTACGTAAAGTAGTTTTGACCTAAACGTTAGTAAAACAATTTTTTTATATCCCTCTCTTTTTTTCAGCTCGATATCTTATCGTTTTCATACAGTTTATAATGGATTGCCGCAGAAATCCCCGTTTTAATCTTGGCTGCTCGAACATCACACGGGAAACTCAAGCTGGTGATAACGATGTCACTTTGCAGGCAATGTCGAATGAATCGCAGCTCGAGAAACCTGGTATTAACGAAGAGGAGAACGAGTTCTGCCTGTGCCAGGCTGATGAAACCGTGATTAAGAAAGCCCTCACAGAGAGCAAGTGAATTATGCTTACATTTAAAACAGAAGAATCTACGTCGTATAGTAGCAACCGTTTTGCCTCTTTCGGGAGCATGTCGGGCCAGTAAATTGAAGTTAAAAGTGAAAGAATAATAGTTGTTGTAGAAATAGGAGGAAAACCTATAGAACTCAGACTGAAGGAGGACAAAAAGCAATAAAAACGAGGGGATGGAGAGAGACATTTCATTTGTGGAAATGACAGTGATGGTAGAGGAAAACAATAGAAATGTAAATGTGGCGTTGCTTGAGTGGGAGGAGGGAAAACAAATGAATTGCAGAGAAGGAAGAGGAGTTTAACAGGTTACTAAAAGGGAGAATGGGAAAATGAAAATTGAGAAAAATGAGAACTGGTAATGTAGTTATTGATGAGGCTAAGCTTTAATTACGTTTCGTTCGCATTTGGTATTTTCCCGTTCCCATTGCTTGCTACCCTTCCCCGCTTCGCGTTTTAGTAACATCCCTTGAGATAAAAGAGTTAAAAAAAATTCACATAAACATGTCGAATTATTCCTCGACATAGGAAAGTAGAAAAGACACACCACAATGATATATTTTGTATTATTCGCTAAAAGAGCTAGTTTAATTTCCCGTTACCCTCATTAATATGCACAATTAACGCCATGAGAACCTTGTATAAAGAATGTAGCAGAAAATAAAACTTGCAGAATTCTGTTGCAGCTCAGTGATCTTTTTGTCCGTTGAAGTACTAAACGCCTTTTTTATTTCAGTCAACAAACCATGAGATCGTCCATCCAAAAACTCTTCAGCGTGCCAAACTGCCGAAACATAACAGAAAGTTTTATAATCCCATCGTAATGAGAAGGGCGCCGCATGTCATTCATATTAGGGACTTTAAGATCCAACGACGCGGACGGCAACGAGAACGTCAAAAAAAAACAATAGGTTTTATATGCAAAAACAACTTTACACGTGCATCACAATTGTTTGTACATTTCTTTGCCCGTTTTTGCACAACTACGACGTGAAAATGCCTAATTTCATGTTTTATGGAGTTCGTAAACAGGCAACAACCAAATTTTATTTCGCTTTCTGAACTTGAATATGGTCACTTGGAATTCAAATTCAGGGGGATTCGCGTACATTTGACAAAGCAAGGAAGTAGGAATAATCAAGATAAAGACTGAAAGAACGCAAATTCACTTTTTAAGCGATGTTCTCGTTGCTGTCGCGTCGTTGGATCTTAAAGTTCCTATTAACGTCGTTGACATTACAGCATTTGTCTACAAATCTGCAAAGACAGAAGCATTGTTTCGTAGGCACTAAACTACAAAATGTACTCAGGAATACTTGCTTTCAGGATGTAATGGGCGTTAAAATTCAAATTGTCGTTTGGCCCCTCAATCGTTGTCTGTACCTGTTGCGGTTTTTTTACGGAAACCCTTCCAAACTGACTCTTTCAACTGACCTGCAAATCTTTTCCTGCGTTGCCATAAGTAAACACGTGTTTTCCTAGCACTCGAAATATGCCTTATTGGTTCAGTCAAAGACAACGTTCAGACAATGAAGTTTGTCGACTTAACCTTGGAACACGTTTTTTTTTTTCAACACTGCATGAACTCTGTTTTAACAACCGCCCCACCAACTTTTGGAGGGCACTTTTACGTAAAAGGGTAATGAAATACAGTCGGATCTCTTGAGCGAACACTTCTGTAAAGCGGACACCTAAAGTTGGTCCCTGCTTTGCTTTACCCCCCTTTATTTGACTCTCTACAAGACGGACATCTCTTTAAGATGAACATATAGTGCAGGCCTGCCCTAAAGATGTCCATCTTAGAGAGAGTTGACTGTATCCATTTCGTCAGCTCTATCAGGGAATGCTCCGCGCGCGTCTTAACGGAACAAAACCAGACTCGAGCAAACAGCGGAAAGCGGGAAAACAAAGATAACGAAGGGAAGCTAAACGTACCGCGGACATGACTCTGTCAGATAACAGTGCTCTATGGGCACCCCCGACTACGATTAGCACAAAAAACACCAAAAGCAGAGAATACACTCTAAAGCCAAGGGAACGTTTTAATTGTTTCAACCGATTTTATCGGCGCCAGTTTAATATATTTTCGTTTAGACCGGTTATTCTACCAGTAAAATCATGAAATGCATTATACTAAAACCCTCTTACATCTCATAAGTTCGATATACAAAGCGCATCGAAGTGTATCCAAGGGTAATGTAAATCACAACTTGGATTTTCTGGCCATAAAGTTCATAATCGCCTGCATGCATTCTTCTGAAAGCCATCGTTCTTGCAGCAAGGCAGCTTCCTGTTCATTTGCCGCATGCAAAAGTTCACGGAATGAGTCGCGGATTAACTGTTTGGACAACTGCAGAGACTAACGAGGCAAAAGAAATGATTGTTACATTTGGTATTAAATTTTAGATACAAAGCTGTCTACCAGGTCAAGCCTCATGTCATGGTTTGGAGCTTTTCATAACAGCAGAGGACTCTGTTTTAAATGCTCTATTGATAAGGTAATTAACTTTGGCCCACCGCCGAGTCCGAGACGTTCCCCTAACACATCAAGAGGTTTACCTTTGGAGGAAGTTTTGCCATTGTTTGAACCTTATTCTGTACTTTGTCAGCGAACTTATCATGAGGAAATATATCAGTTACTAGACCACAGTTGAATGCTTCAGTAGCTGTTAGTTTGCGTCCTGCAAGAAGCATTTCATTGGCCTAAAAACAGTTGAAAATTGTGTGAAAAAAGCATGATAAATATGTTATAACCGTATAACGACATTAAAAAAATACACACACACACACAAACAAGGTTGACCATTTAGTCATACACAGAGTCATACACACACGAGAATCAAACGGCAAAAAATTGATGGGAGGGAAGATGTCCCAGAATCGGCCAATACCACTCCCTTTATTCGCCATTCAAAATACACAGCAGAAGCAGTACCTTAGCAATTCCCATTATTCTAGGGAAAAGAAAGGAGGAACATCCTTCAGGACTCTGCCCCAGCTCCATAAATGGTGTGTGGAATGTAGCTTTATCAGAGGCATACACCATGTCGAACAAGCCCAACACAGTCACTGATATTCCTACAGCTGGCCCATTCACTGCTGCAATCAGCGGTTTAGGAAAATCTATGAAGTGCGCTACAAATTTCCTGCAAGAAACTTAAAGTATAAGATCGAGGAAAAACGTGCCGAGGAATATGGATTTTACCTTTGCAGTTGCTTAAGCAGTCGGAAAAGAATCTTTAAGAAAATTCTGGTTTGATGAATTCTTTTTTGACCGATTCATAGGATGATTATCACACAGCGACGAGAAATGCACCCCCGTTCAATTATTGCATTTACAGATAATTTAGTTCATAATGATATGTACGGTCGAAAAAGGTACTAAAAAACTTTTAACACTGAGAGAGAGAAATAATACTGTAATTTGAAAAGAAGCCGTAAGATCCACAACTGCAACATTATTGTGTCAAACTATAAAAATCTTTCCATAACAAAATAACTGACTTTTTAGTCAAAGGCCAGAATTTATGATAGAGGAAACAAAATTTTACGTACAATGTTGATGTTGGGTACAAACAGTCATGGTTTCACTAAATAGTTTAGGAAATGAAGTTAAATGGCAATTTACCAAAGTTAACCAGCTTCTTTAGGTCAGTGGCCAAACTCATTAGCACATGCTCATGTGGAACATTGCTCCTTCGGTTGGTCTTCAAGTTCTCCAGCAATTTGTAGCAGTTGTGTCGTTGTTGTTTCATCCGTGTAAGAGCAGTTTTTTGTAATGGTGGTTTTCAAGTGTTATTCATCCCATCAAATCCTGTTTTCCTTCAACTAATTCAAAAAGTGTTGATGGGGGCACCTCTAGCTTTGTTGAGTTGCACCTTGATGTCTTTATGGGCACCATTGTTACTACTTAGAAGGCTACCAAGGTAAGTGAAATCGTCAATGCACTCCAGTTCCCCTCTACTGACGATGATTGGGGTGCTGTGGGGGCATTGAAGTACATCAACTGGGTCTTTCTTAAATTAATGTGCAGAAAGGTTTGCTTTGCAGAATTACTGAGTGGCCGACATAACTACCAGATCGTCAGAAAAGTCAAGGTCTTCCAAATGTGAGAACAGGGTCCACTGGATTCCACGGGGATGGTCTGGGGTTGTTTCATGCATCGCCCAGTTGATGGTTACTAGAAAAAAAGACTGGAGAGGAAATTCAGCCGTGTCGAACGCCAGACTTGACGGGGGGGGGGGGGGGGGGGGGTGTGGCAAAGAATTCTGGAAGATAACTTTACATTGAAAGTGTTCATAAAATTTCCTGGCGCTGATAACCGTCTTGGGTGGTATTCCAAATGGCCAATAAAGGTTCTTCCAACGACTCTTATAACTGTTGAATACTTTCTCAAAGTCAAGATGAAAAACAAGGGAAAGTTCCACTCAATTTACTGCTCAACGAGGTTCAAGAGAGCAAAAGCTTTGCAGCCTCCGCCTTTCTGAAATCCAGCCTGTTCCTGTGTCAACTTTAGATCTAGGGTTCCACCAATCCTTTCGAGGAGTAATCTGGAGAAGACCTTTCACGGAATGGACAGAAGTGTTATGCCTCGCCAGTTGTCACAGTTGAGATCAAGGCCAATGCTCCAGTCTGAAGGAATGACTTTATGATTCAGAAAGAAAGCAGTAAGCAGTTGGTATCTACCTTAAGTAATGATTCTGCTTGAAGCGAATCAATTCCTGAAGCTTTTCAATTCTTCATTTCATTCTTCAAAGTTGTAACTCTCACTTCTTCATTATCTTTGACTGGCTTGTACACAATGTTGAGGTCTTCCTTAGCTGCAGCCTTCTCAGCTCCACTAGCTGCATGTAAAAAGACTTTGCACTTAGCAGGCTGCCTTTGGCTTTCCTCCTCTCATCGAGTTTCCTCCACGTCTCAGGTGTTATCCATGGCTTATCTTTCTTCTTTCTAAAGCCGAATACACTTTGCGGTTTGTTTATAAACTCTTATGATGCTACTCCAGGGTTGTTGTTGTTTGTGTCCTGATCTTCTCCATCTTCAATTTCACTAAAGCAATTTCTAAGCTTAATAGCGCACGTGTACTCCTTTTTAACCTCAGGTGCACAACGCTCTAGTGAAGGTGGAGGTCGCTGCCAACATCTGACATCCAGTAGAGACCTCTGCTATTTGTTATTGATGATGATGTGGTCAATCTGTGCTCCCATCTGAATGTCTCTATGAGGGAAGATAACCTATTACGTCGTTCTCCATTGTTGTTAATGGTTCTGCTACAGTGCCTGTAGAAGGCACAAGTGTAATAACTGGACCCAAGTTTAATAAAGGTCCCATCTGTTATAACATTTGGACCCAAGCGTAATAAAAGTCACATCCGTAATAACATTTTGAACCTAAGCGTAATAAAGGTCTTATCTGCAATAACATTTGGACCCATCGGCAAGTGTAATAAAGGCCGTATTTGCAAAATTTACCTTCATACTTCCAACAACAAATTATGGCCAATAAGAGGTAAAAAGTGTAAAATCACGTGACCTGCGGAAACCAGAAAAAGTGGCATTCCACCGAGACTTCACTGATCTACACTGCTGATCGCATTCTCACCGCAATTGACCAAAAGAAAACATCAGCTGTAGTTCTCCTTGATATGAGTAAAGCATTCGACAGTGTCAACCATGATATTCTGCTTAAAAATTACAAGATATTGGCTTGTCACCCTCTGCCATCCTGTGGTTCAAGAGCTACTTGTCAAACAGGTACCAAGCTGTGCGTATAAATACTGCTCTTTCCAAACCCCGGCCAATGAGGTACGGTGTCCCCCAAGGAAGCATCATTCATTCATTCATTTATTTTTGTCTTTAACAAGAAATACAACAACAGTATACAGAAATACATTAAAATGTACAATATTCCAACTAAATTATTACAAGATCAAAATGTGGTAAAGGCAAAGAAGCCTATATAGAAGCCGGGGGCTTATCCTCGGTCCATTGCTCTTCACGGCTTACACCAATGACTTGCCAACAATCCCACAACACTGTTCCACGGACTGCTACGTTGATGACACTAAATTGCTTATGTCATTCCAAGTGCAGGCCTGTGAACCGACTATGGCCGCGATGAACGATCATCTTATTAAACTACGTAATTGGTGCTGTAATAATAGGCTACTCCTGAACCTAGTCAGGAAGCACTGTCACGCTGGGCGCTCATTTTTCATTTTCGCTAAACATTTTGAGTAGAAGCAGGCGACATAGCTTAAAATCTTCGTCTTGCCATCCTGATTAAGAATTGTGCTGTTGCCCACTCCAAATTGTATGATATCTGTCATTAAGCGGGTTTTTTGTCTAGGCCCTCGCTCCTAGACAAAAAAACCCGAGGCTGAACTGTAACATTTACATAAACCCAATAAAAAGTGCACAATACGATGGGGAAATAGCTGAATGCGTCACGTTATCAGTTATGAAGAGTCACGTGACTTTTTAATAAAATGTATTTTAAAGCATAAAAGACGCTCTATTCACACTTTTCTTTAATATAGTTTTCAACTTACTGACGTTTCTCATTTCGATTTACACATCCAACAATAAAAACATAAAAATAAAATAGGTGATCAGCTATGATGGGTCACGCGACTAGATAACAACCATTTAATAGATACTGAATTAGCCTTAGCTGTGTGAATAGCCTGATTGATTAATTGTTTCAGTAATAGCTCTTCAGGAATTATTTTCTATAAGAAATAAAAAATACTATGTTTCATGGGATAAATATGTGCTTCAAAAAGTTTTGTTTTTAGCAATGTATTTTGAAAATTAAGAAAAAATAGATTTCTTTAATTATTTTTCTCAATTAAAAAAGTCAGAATTCATACATTCGCCTTTTACAGTTTCTATTTTACAATATGGCAAAATCCTACCTTCAAATGCATAACAAGATTTTGGCGGCCATTTTGTTTTAGAAATACTTGCAGCTCAAAGAGAGAAGAATTTAATTTTGTCCTTCTGAGTTTTTGTTTTAATTGATAGACCAGTACTAAGATTTCAAGAAAAAAGTACAAGTTATTGAAAGGCAGGTAACAATTCAGAGAAAAGGAAAACCATTTTAGCGTTTCAAGTTTTCATTCTGTGAGGAGGTAAGTCAGCTTAAAAACTACGATTAAACAAGCAATCATAACATTACCTCGAGCATATTTATTTTATTCCATTTCAAAACAAATATTTGAAGATGTACTTGTTTATGCAGGGTAATGTTTGCTGTGCCTCCATGGTATTGTTGTGGCTGCTATAAATTCGGTGATCTATTTTGTTCCCCGAATCTTGAAAACTGTAGCTTGGAAACATAACATTTTTAATATCTTGCATTTGTTGTCTGGAATTGCTACAAGTAAAGTCTGTGGGGTAAATTCAAGTGGTTCAATAAGCATGGGTCGCCGAAAACGTTCCGCAAATACATGAGACGTCATTTTGAAAACCAGTTAGTTACACAAGCTAGAGAATGGGTAAAATTGTATTTCCCGTAGAACTCCAAAATTACATATTTATCACTCTATAGCTGTATGTTTACAAATGAACTGATGGATCAGAGAAGTTCAAACAGAGAAAAGTGCATTCAGGTTTATCTTTAAGTGTATAGCAAGCTTGGTAATTGTTGTGTCTCTATTGTAGAGAAATGGAATTGCAGTCCGCTTCAAGGCTTCCTCTAGACAACAATCCAGTCGATCTGCCAGGTGAAGTCGA
>JBBMOI010000018.1:2122500-2272500 GCA_038088405.1 Porites divaricata
TGCATCCAATGACAATCAGTTGTCTCAAGTTACCTTACCAGGCTTTTCAATCTGTAATTCGAGGTCTTACCCGTTTTCTCACAATGGCTGAGGTCGCTGAGGTTGAAGACGGCGAGGTCATCATTGACTGTGTGGCAATTTTTTATGAAGAGGGCAAAGGAGGCGAACATTATCGCAAGAAAAATAAGTTTAGATGCCGGGTTTCGAGTACAGAAAAACGGCTTGTAAAGTCAAAAGAGAGGATTTGGTAAGTTGGTAAGACTGGCCCACACTTCTGACACTTGATCGGAAAATAGGCGATATGCGTGATGACGTGTTTTGACTACCACTACCACTACTACCAGAATCCTTTACGATTTTCCTGTTCTGTACAAGTTAGACCGTCAAATTTGTTATATAACGCTTTGAAATTAACAAATTTAATACGAAAGGGAAAACTAAATGTATTCAAGTAGTAGTAGTAGTTGTAGACGATTCACAGTCCTCTATTTTTCCGTAAGACCGTCGAGATCGAGCGCTTTGCGTCACTAGCTTGCGTAGCAAGCGTTTCCGCCGAGTTCGTCGAGAAAGTTGGGACGAGAGCAAAAAAAAATAAATTACGGGGGAGGGGAGGGGAGAGAAGGAAACTTCTTCTTTCCTCTTCTCCCCTCCCCCTCCCCCTCCCCCTCCCCCTCCCCCTTTCATTTGTTTTTGCTCCCGCCCTAACTTTCGCGCTATAACTAGCTTACTGTAAATCCTCTATTTGAGGGGGGGCTTAATAGAGACGGGGGGCTCATTTAATTTTAAAACGACGATGGTATCGTACTCGATAAAGAACTAGAATACAAAGTGGAAAAGCTCAAGTACAAGACTTTTTAGGTCATGCAGCCGAGGACTAGGATCAAATCCGATCTTCCATTTTGGGTGACCATTTTGGTAAATAAAACCATCCCGGATCAGTCCACACGAAGTTTTACAGTCGTGATTAATTAATACAGTCTATCATTTATTAGTGAAGAATAAATATGGGGGAGGGGGGGCTTATTAACTTTCTTCCCCTGAAAAGGGGGGCTTATTTCAGAGGGAGGCTAAAAGAGGATTTACGGCATAACTCGACTAGAAACGCTTGCTACGCAGGCTATGCGTTACTGGCGGTCATCTTGGTTCCATTTGTACCGAGGGAGCAGGCTTTGGGGATTTTAGGGGGTAATGCAAAGTCTTCTATCTCGACGGTCTCACGCAAAAAAGGGGAACAGTTCAACTGCTGGTTGTAGTAATAATGACGCCATCATGCAAATGACCTTTTACAAAACCAGTTTAAGATAAGAGAGTTGTTATTGACTATTAGGACTCTATCAGTTGAACGAATGAGGTTTACTTTTCAGTGAAAATTTGCGAAATTTGCGAACTACCCCCCAAAAAAACAAAAACATAGACATCTTTGTGCATAAATGCCTGAGATAATTAAACTCCGCGGCTAGATGGAAACAACCATAAGTATGCGGAACCGGTTATAAATGTAATTAAAATATGCGGTATCGGTATTTAGTCGATTTTCGACGCGGTATTTCGGTATTTGTCATTTTTTCGTACGGTATTGCGGTATTGGGTACCCCCCAATGTCCTCCTCTTTGACCAAAATTGGAAGAAACGTAACATTCGTTTTTTTAAACAAAAATAGCACAAAGTTGGCGAGAAGTCACAAACCAGATGCCTCATTATCGATACTACTAGCGGAATTGTTAGAAAGTGTCACCTGAGGCATGTTTTCTGTGTTATTTATGGACGTTTTGATGGATATTTTATGGAACGCTCGAGTAAACACAAGGAGCAAAAGATTTGGTTCAAAAGTTCGATCGGTCCAACTAGTAGGTGCTACAAGACCCAAAAACGATAAAAGATAGTGAATAAATGTTACATACACGTCTCTCAGATGCTTTAGTCCAGGTTGGCTGCTCCAGTTTCGTCTGGTCCTCTGTGGCGTTACTCTGCGTTACTTTGTGACGAGGTAATGAAACATCTTGAAACATAGCAAAATTAAAAGTGTCGGCTTTTCACCGAACATTCGAAGTCTTTGACATAAGTTGTAGTCAGAGGGAACAAAATGATTCTCAAAGGACAAGAAGGATCACTGACAATCCGTCTATATCTATGGAAAACAACCACCTGCTCGAACACCCTCCATCTTTGTGACTTTAGACTCTGCCTAAATGATGAAATCTGTTACGCTGGACTACCGGACTACGGAATGCGGAATACACTATCTATTGTTTGTACGCGCCAATATCCTGTTATAACTGGTGTGTTGAAAATAGGTTGTGAAAGTCGTGTTACTTGAAATTTTGAGTTTATTCGATGTTGACGTTAAATACCATGATGATAATCGTCCATAATAGCCCTTTTTATAGTCAGACCGTGACATGCAATTTTCGACAATTAATGACTTGCCATTGGGCATACTTATTTACTTACTTATATTTTAATCCTCGTAGTCTTACAACTATACAGGATGGTATCTGTATCTGGGTAAATTATTGACTGCAAAAACATAACCGCTTAAAAGTGTTGAGGAAAACCTTCTGAGGAATACAAAAGACCCAGAGGGGGGCACTAATACATTGCAAAAAAAGTCGGCTAGACTTCTTAAGCTAGTCAAGGAAGGTGTAAATTAAGAACAGTTTTTTGCACACAGACTAATACACAATATTCACTTCTCATTTAAGCTGTCAATTGCGGATTCATACAGTATAGAAGTTCTCTTAACGGACACTCTCGTATATAGCGAATAGCTCTACTTACGACCACCATCACAAAACCTCGTTTCAACTCCCACACAGACTCTGGATTTTTACATTCCCGTAGGCGGCCGCGGACACTCAAGGGTTTACCGGTGAATTAGATGCTAGCTTTGATTTAAAGCTCTCGTAAGCAGACACCTGGAAGAAAATCTTATCCGCCTCTGAATGCTGTGCTTTTATTTTTATATTATGTCCACAGTCATATCGCTGTTTGTCACTGTTATGAATCATTCTTATATATATATCCGTTTCAGAGTTACCGTTTTTTCACATACACGTCCGGTTACACTTGAAAATACAAACTGAATTGCATGCCTTTACCTTATTGTATGCCTTTACCTAATTTCAATAACGCAATGGTCTGATCTCTTCGTTCCCTGTATGTCCTGCGCTCCTCGGAGTATCAGAGTAACTTTAGAAACAAAATAGATTTGTCTATAGTATATTGTAACTTAAAAATTGCATCAGTACATTCACTCCAAAAAGTAGATGTTTCCGCACTTTTCCTCGTTAGAGACCTCCTGCAGTTCGACTCTCGTGAAACCCTAATTTTCCTTGAGCAACCCAACGGGCATTATTTACTGGGTGTCTTCCGACCACGCACGGACCGGAACATTAAATGTCTGTAACTTAATTGTTGTGTCTGTCCATAATTCAACATCTGCCTGCCTCAGCACGGCACACTAACCTGGGCACTAAACTGGTTTTGGTGCCCCAAGAGTACGCAAAAAGGCCCTTCCGACTATGTCTATGTTGAGAAAATTGACCTTACCTGGGTAGGGTGAGAAATTTGAAATCTAAGTATCACAGTTGAAGTAGCTCTTGAGGGAATGTGGGAAGGGTGTTAAACATATGGAAGCGGTTGTTTGAGAATAAGATCTAAGTCAATGTGAAAGTGTGGTGTATTTTGAATCTACTTGGGAACATTACTGCCATAGTTAGGCTTTATAAGACCCCCAAAAGACCGTGCTAGGTAAAAGATTCAGTGTTTATGACAGTCAAATTTGGTGCCAGCAGGGTAGGGTATTTGTACGCAATTTGGCCACTCCCCTGGGGAGTGGGGGCTCCAGTATGAAAACAAAATGGAATTCTTGTCGCAAGCTAATCTGGATGTGTCTCACGCTTTATTTGTCCCTTTGAGCTGGTCTGCACTAAGATCCGGCTTCACTTCGCTGCTATTTGACGTGCAACTAAAATAGACAAAAATATTTCTTTCCAAAACACGGAAGAAAAGGGACTTCTATCTCCGAGTTTGAAAAGAAATGGGATCATTTATAATCACGGTCTGAATAGAGTTCCCAATAAATTTGGAATTCTAAATGTTTTATTAGCATACAATAACAATAAAATTATCTCAGAGAATGTCAGAAAGTCATATTCTTCATATTTTGTTCACTGGAATCTGGCTCCTGGCTCCTGGCTCCTGACTCCCGATACGATGTTTCCGTATGGTGGCCAACCGCTGCTTAAAAATGCGGGCTCCAGTTAAGTCAAAGATGGCGGACGTTTCGTTGTTGTTTGAGCTACAACAGTGGCAGAAATAACTCTTTCCATGGATTAGAAATCGGCTTTCTACTTTTCATATTGTTTTCTCCTAAAACAACTTGATTTGGATTTTTGTGCGTAAACTGATGGCTAAGGAATTTTAGTCGTACAGCGAGTCACGACGCTGAACTACGCTGAACTGGGCATCGAAGGTGGTATGGGGAACAATCCAAGCGGGCACAAATTAGCAGTTGAGACATCCAAGAGATACGTATATGGATTTTATTGACCGTTTATATTGTTTTTAGGGCGAAATTATTAAAGTAAGTAAAACTATGAATTAAATCTTTGTATATTGTTTTTCCTTGAAAAGATCGCGTATATAGCTATCAAAAATCATCGTTAGAGTTTCTTGCACAATAATTTCAACAATTTTACCCTTATTAATATTAAATCATTGTCTGAGAGTTTTTTGTTCGATTTCTCCTCATTCAGAGGCAAACGCACGAATATTGTGAGGGCCTAAATTTTGATGAAATATGCAAAAGTTTTCAGTCACATGAACAGTTTATGTCAACACATGGAAGAAAGTGAATTGCCCAAACTTTTTATGATCTTTTTCTGAACTTAAGTGATGGCTTTCACTACTCATGCAAAAGTTATAAAGATAAGCTGTTGCTCATCAGAGATATTGGGGAATAAAATACCCTAATTTTACGAGTTACTCAAAACTTGGAAATGATGACCCAACTTAAGGGGACTAAGAGGGGGGAAATCGAATCGGCGACTTTAAAAAGTTTATTGTGCTTAAA
The DNA here is from genome assembly GCA_038088405.1 of Porites divaricata. Lineage (NCBI taxonomy): Eukaryota > Metazoa > Cnidaria > Anthozoa > Scleractinia > Poritidae > Porites > Porites divaricata. The sequence goes on from JBBMOI010000018.1 coordinate 2,127,575, forward strand.
GTCTTATGAACTCAGATCATCTCTCAGTGCATTTAAGATCCAGGTGGCTTTTCTGTTTGTTGCACTGGCATCGTAAAGTTAGCTAATTAATTATGCATAAAACGGGCAAAATGGCGATTTTTACAGGGGATGCCCGGATCTCCCAGGGAATTTAATATTTTGACCTGAAATTCTGTCACATAAGTTAACTCCTGGTACCTAACATTTGTGCCGAGTTTGAGCGAAATCGGTGATTTGAGCATTATCACCCCCTGCCTGGTTCTGCCTGGTTTTCTCATGAACACACTCTTAAGTAGCCTACTTTGTGCCCATGGTAAGCCACTGCCTTCAAAGAAACCGAAGTACACTCTCAAGTCTAGTTCCAACAATCCTTACTAGCCTACTTATGCACTATCTAAACACATTCGGGAAAGAAATGTCAATCAAACACGTCGTAAGGCAGGAGAATCATAACATGTCGCTAACACAAAACATTTGGTTGCTGATTGCCTGCTTGCTTACTTTAATCCCGAACTTCATGAGCTTTGTGAAGCGGACCACAAGCTGTGAAATGTTCCTTCTGAAAAATATCTATAGCAATGCACTTGCATATAAGATTCTAAACCAGTTCAGTGGATGTGGCCAAACCTAAGCTCTTCATCTCTGTGACACCTTTGATTTATTTGGGTCATGATCATCAATGACATTTGTCTGTTTCTCCTTTTTGCCCTAACTTCTTCCTCTTTCATTTTGATCACTGAAAATGCAAAGCTCTCTGTCATCACAGGAAAGAGTTCTCATGATAAACTTACATTTTGAGCAGGCAATAGTTCAAATCCTACTCGCGCTATTACATGAGTTCAAAACTTTGCTGCATATAAACTTGATTGACATCCACGATTGCTTCAAGCATACTTTGAACTGTAAAGTGAATGCTTATCACAATAAGGAAGCATTCATGCTCTCAAGTGTCCCTGAGCTCCTTTACTTCGCTAGTATGAACCCACCTAAATATACTGAGCTCAAAATAAAGGTCAGCATTTGACTAACTCAAGAACAGCTACCCAAATATAACCATGCCAGTACTAATAAGTATCATAAGTTATTCAAAATAATTTCCTGTTTCTGATTGGCTTAAATCCCTGGCTGATTCTTCATAACCTAGTACTAGAAGGAAGTAGCGTGGCTGAACGGTTAGAGCACTGGGCTTGTAATCCAGAAACCCTGAGTTCAAGTTCCACCCTGAACAATAGCTGGATTGATTCTCGGTTGTCCTGAGTTCAAATCTTTGGCCATGCCAATAAAATAGCCAGCTGATTTGCCTCATATCAGTTGGGATTCTTTACCATAATATGTTCAATTTGGATTATTTGTTTCATTATCCCTGAAAAGTCCCATAAGGGGAGAGGATAATGAAGTATTTAATTTTTAATTTTTTAAATTTACTGTTGACCAGGAATAGACTTTATGTTTTCTGATATCATGAAAATGAGTCACTTTTAAGAAAAAGAGAGAACCAGGTGTAGTGTTTAGACATTTCGTTACTGTTATATAGAGTTATCGGTTTGCAAAGAATCATGGTACTGTAACAGCGTGCTCGCTGGTGTAGATTAAATCTCAAATCTCAAATCTCAAATCTCAAATCTCAAATCTCAAATCTTTATTTTAACACGGTAAAAAATTCATCAGGGTTTTTGTTACATAATTATGAAAGATAAACTAGTATATAACAATATTTAATAATAAATACATATCTAAAGAGTAAAGAAACCTGCTGAGTTTATCTGCACTTATCTGGGTATTAACAGGCCATCATTACATTTGGCGACGAGGATGACTTTAAAAGTGTTCAGTGATTAAATTCGTGACATAATTTTATCGAGAAGGAAATCATGCCCGCGACTGGAACACCCGAAGAACAAGAAAGCAACCCAAGCACAGCATCGTCCACCAACTCAGGCGGGGCGAGTGCAAAACAGATCCTGGTGGTCCGTGGCCTTCCTTGCTTTGACCCCAAGGGAGAGCCGAATTCATTGTCTGTTCGATGGAAACGATGGAAACGTGCTTTTAACCTGTATGTGGCCTCGAAAGAGTAACCAATGAAAGGCAGAAAGTAGCGTTGCTGTTACATTCAGGAGGTATTGAGTTACAAGAAATTGATTACACTCTGGTGTCTGAAGATCACAATACTTCACTTCACGATTGCGTTGCAGTCCTGGATAACTATTTTACACCGAAAGTTACTGTTCCATTTGAGCGACATTTTTTCCGCCAAATGCAACAGATGTAGGGTGAAACTATCGATCAATGTGTGTGCCGTCTGCGCCAGAAGGCTATATCCTGCGAGTGTCCAAACGTGGATGAAGCCATCCGTGATCAGATCATCGAAAAATGCAGAGATCCGAAACTTCGTCGAAAATTTCTCGAGAAATCAAGTGAAGCAACCTTGACTGTGCTGCAAGAAACTGCACGAGTCCATGAAGCTGTGAACACTCAAATGCAGTCTATGGAAAGACCTGAGCAGGGGAACAAACTGTCTCCGAAAGATCGACAAGCAAAGGAAAAGGGGACAAAAGGAAAGAAACCTGGAAAAGAAAGGAACTGCTACCGGTGTGGTGGAACTGGTCATCTTGCACAGGACAAGAGCTGTCCAGCATTAGACAAGACTTGTAATAAGTGTGGTAAAAGTGGTCACTTTGCGACTTGTTGCAAGACAAAGTCAACCAAGAAACCTAGTGGAAGACACCGTTCAGAAGGGGCTAATAAAGTCTCAGAAGAGAAAGAAGAAGAAGATAACTATGCTTTTGTGTTGGATACGAAGAGTAATAATGGCTCGAGTGGTGTTGTTGATTTGTGTGTTGGAGGTGTGCAGTTAAAGAATGTCCTTATTGACTCAGGGGCAACATGTAACATTGTGGATCGTGCTACGTGGGAGAGTCTTAAACAGAAAGGAGTGAAGTGCAAATCCCGAAAGTGTGAAAAGAAGCTGTTTGCTTATGGGCAATCCAGACCAATCGAGGTTGTTGGAACTTTCGAAAGTGAAATTCATTGTGAAGAGTCTGGAGAAAAGTGTGTGGATGGGTTTTTTTGTTGTTGAAGGTCGTGGTAAAGCTCTGCTGGGAAAGGGTACAGCTGAGAAGCTGAATGTGTTGAGAGTTGGACCTCCGAACTCACTACAAGCATAGTCAATCACAAGGGAAAGAACTTCTGTGGACATTGTTAAGAACTCTGCTGATGTTTTTTCTGGAGTGGGTAAATTGAAAAATTTTCAGCTTAAGTTGCATGTGTCAGAAGGCTACCCTTTGGTTTAAGAGACAAAGTTGACAAGAAACTAGATGAATTGCTTAAAGGAGACATCATCGAGGAAGTGCCTAGTGGTCCAACAGAGTGGGTCTCACCTCTGGTGGTAGTACAAAACCTGACGGAGACATACGGGTCTGTGTGGATATGAGAAGAGCCAACGAGGCAATCGAAAGAGAAAGGCACCCTATTCCCACTATTGAAGAGGTTCTACATGACTTAAATGGGTCAACAGTGTTCAGTAAATTAGATTTGAAGTGGGGCTTCCACCAGGTGGAACTTGAAACTGAATCGCGTCGTATTTACCACATTCATTACACACCGAGGTCTTTTTCAATACAAGAGGTTAATGTTCGGAATTACCTCAGCTCCTGAGAAATATCAGAAAATTGTCAAAGATGTGTTTTTTTTTCCAATACAACTTTATTGAACATACACGCGTACAGTTAACATTCACAAAAGACAATCTACAACAAAACGAAAACTACAACTTGAAGCTGACAAAAAAGAAACCTAACACAATAAAAACATTAGTGTTACTTAAATGGGAGCGCAATCAGTCAAGTAAACAGAATTTCACATCGTATTTAAGAGAAACGAAAAAACAGACCATTTTGTTTTGAAATCTTTTTCGCGACCAGCCGTACAAGAAATATATTTTTCTAGGCTAATTTTATCTCGAGCTAGGGAAACAAATTCATTAAAGATGTAAAATTTACCGTTAAGAGCTTTTACGTAAAGAAAATACTTTCCTATAATGACTAAATGATTGAGGGCTAAGCAGAATTTAGAATCGTTATTAATAATGCCAAACATAATTTCTTTTATTGAAAGCGATAATTTTGAGTTCACCATGCGCGAGACCCAATCCAGAAACTCTTTCCAGAACAACGTGGCTTGCGCGCACTCAGTGAAAAGATGAATAATGGTGTGATCTGCTGGACAAAAAGGGCAGCGTGGGGAGTCTTCTTTCTTCATTTTAAATAATAAGCTCTTAGTGCACAGAATATTGCGAATAATTTTGTACTGGAACATTGATAGCTTTACTTCTCTTGTTACTTCAAAAGGCAAAAGATATAATTTTCTCAAAGATGTGTTGATTGGCTGCAAAGGAGTTGCAAATAATATTGCTGACGACCTGATCGTCCATGGATGTGGAATCAAGGAGCATGATGAGAATCTGCTAGCGTTTCTGCGTCGTCTTAGAGAACGTGGATTGACTCTAAATGAGAGGAAGTGTCAGTTCAGGCTTCCAAAATTAACATTCTTTGGACATGACTTGAGCAGTAAAGGAATCGCTCCTAGTGAAGAGGTGTCTGCAGTTCAAAATGCCAAGCCTCCACAGAGTACTGCAGAGGTCAGATCTTTCTTAGGCCTTGTACAGTATTGTGCCAAGTTCTTGCCAGATTTTTGCCAAGTTGCCGAACCGCTCAGAATGCTGACGAGAAAAGACCAACAGTTTATGTGGGAAGATGCTCAGCAGAAATCCTTCCTGAGACTGAAAGATCTGCTAACCCGAGCAGAAACACTTGCTTACTTCAAGAACGAATGCAGGACACGCATTGTTGCTGATGCTGGTCCCACAGGCATAGGAGCTGTCCTAACTCAGCTACAAGATGGTCTGTGGAGAGTAATTTCCTATGCATCAAGAAATCTTACCGACGTGGAAAGGAGATATTCCCAGACAGAAAAAGAAGGCCTTGCCTTAGTATGAGGCTGTGAGAGATTTAAGCTGTATGTTTTTGGTCGAGAGTTCGAGTTGGAGACTGATCATAAGCCTTTGCAGTGCATTTACAACAAGTCTTCAAAGCCATCTGCACGAACAGAACGATGGGTCCTTCGCTTACAGGGTTACAACTTCAAAGTGATCTATTGCCCTGGTAAGACAAACGTCGCAGATGCTCTCTCAAGATTAAATTCTCTGAATCAGAGAGATTGCAGTGGTGAAGAAGCCGACTTCGTTAGAGTGCTTGCACAAGAAAGTACACCAGTAGCTATGACTGCAAAGGAAGTAGAAAGAGAATCAGAGAACGATCCTGAACTGTGTAGCGTTAGGCACTACATGCAAAGTAGTGATTGGTCACAGTGTAAAATGCCTCATTACTTGAGTGTGAAGAATGATTTTTGTGTGCTAGAGAAATTAGTGATGCATGGAACAAGGATTGTTATTCCCCAAAGCCTCAGAAGTGAAGTACTGCACTTAGCACATGAAGGCCATCAAGGCATTGTGAAGATGAAAAATCGGTTGCAAACCAAAGTTTGGTGGCCCAAAATAGACCATGATGCTGAACAAGTCTGCAAGAGTTGCCATGGATGTCAAGTAGTAGGAGAATTTTGTGCACCTGAACCTATGCAGCGGGTAGAACCACCCTCTGGGCCTTGGCAAGATGTAGCAATTGATGTCCTAGGTCCTCTTCCTTCTGGAGAGAACTTGCTAGTACTAGTTGACTACTACAGCTGTTTCTTTGAAGTAGTTATCATGCATTCAACCACTTCCCGGAAGATGATCGAAGCGTTAACGCCAATCTTTACACAGTATGGTTACCCATTCAGCCTTAAGTCTGACAATGCACTGCAGTTTGTGTCAGAGGAATTTGAAAACTTCCGGGCCACATGTGGCATCCAGGACCGGAAATCTCCACCCCTTTGGCCTCAGGCTAATGGCGAAGTAGAGCGCCAGAGCAGAACTTTGCTAAAATCACTCAAGGTAGCTGAAGTAGAGGGGAAGAAATGGAAAGATGAATTGGATAAATTCTTGCTGGCCTATAGAACCACCCCTCACAGTAGCACAGGGGCAACCCCAGCATTTCTTATGTTCGGAAGAGAATTGAGGACAAAGCTTCCAGAACTGCGTCCAAACAAAAGCGTTCTGAATGAGAGCACGAGAGATCGTGACTGGAATCAAAAGCTTGCTGGCAAAATGTATGGTGACAAACAACGGCATGCTGTCAACAACCCTATTACGCCTGGAGACAAGGTTCTTTTCAAGAACACCAAGCTATCTGGAAACTTAGCAGCTAATTTTGAGCCCAATCCTTACACTGTTCAGACAAAGGGCAAGAACTAACCTTGAAATCAACCGATGGTACAGTGGAGCGGAGAAACAGTTCATTTGTTAAGCCATACAGAACCCCACAGGAGCCGGACAACTCTACAGGAGCTGAAACCCTAGAGGATCGTGTGGTCCCACCCTCAGTTGCTGACAAGGCAACCAACCAAAAGAGTAGGCCGTCTCGAACTGTACGGATGCCAGCTAAGTTTAAGGACTTTGTGTTGGATAAGTGAAGAATTTAGAAAGACAGTGCACTCTTAAGATTGTTTATGTTCTGGATAAGTGAACAGTTTTGAAAGACAATACTCCATTTAGACTGTTTATTGAGAGTTAAACGGACATAAATTTTGTCTAACATTTCCACTTGTCATTAGTTTGTTTCTTTTCACAAAGAAAGGGAATGTAGTGTTTAGACATTTTGTTACTGTTATATAGAGTTATCGGTGTGCAAGAATCATGATACTGTAACATGGCGTGCTCGCTGGTGTAGATTAAAGAAACCTGTTGAGTTTATCTGAACTTATCTGGGTATTAACAGGCCATCATTACACCAGGCATGGTGACTCAGTTGTTTTGGAAGAACTAATGAAAATGGTGGAAAATTGCACATGTTTTGCAAACATGAAATAGCCAAACTACTGCCTAAAGACATAACAAGGCTGAAGCATAGCAAAAGTATCTGGGAACTGCTATTTGAAGAATATTTGCTTGACAAAGCATCTCCTAAGATCATGACACTGCCCAGCAACAGGCAAATGTTGTGAAAAGAGGAGATTTACATTAAATCAAGGAAAGCATGATTTTAAAATGTAAATATTTTAAGTGAATAATTTAAAACAATAAAATGGACAAATTTAATAAGAAGTGGGCTCTGCCTTTGGACCTAGTAACGTGTGTACTCCGAACATATTTTTTTTTTGTATACTTATTTTTAAGTGTTAAAGTTTATAGTGTAATGAAATGTATCTGTAATGTAATGTAATGCAATGTTATGCAATACCATGTAACGTTAGTGTTGTAACACTGTGGAATATTTAATAAAAGTTTGAAAAAAATTTTCACAAAATTATAACAATAAATTTTTGGATTTGGCTTCCAAATCTGTGGTAATAATTGCTAATATCAATTTATAATATAGCAGTCCGCTATAAGGCACCAGAAACCCATATGAGTTTCTGAAGGCACAAAAGACAAAATTATAAATATTATTTCCTTACCTCTAATGTAATTGCATTGTATTTTGTTGGTCTGTTCATACGTATTGTTTGTACCCCATTTTCCAGTGTCACCACCAGTTCTTTGTATTTATTTTCTGTATTGACTGCTGAAGTATCTACAGGAGCTGCAGCCTTTGATTCCTCCTCAGTGGTGCCAAATTGTACTGAGAAAAATTGGATACAGATTTAATTTTACTTCTATATTGTGTGGTTCCAGAAAATACCCATACCACCCCACGGAAGGGATCGGATTTTCCAGGGGGGAGGGGGGGTCAATTTGCCTAATTTTCCAATGGGGAGGGGGGTTCACTATAAGGAAATATTTCCAAAGGGTTCTCATGACACATAAGAGTGTAACAAAGAAAAAATACAAAAATTTACCACTATAATTTATTTGTGAAGATATAAAACACGACGAAAGTTAAAGAGCCAGTCCCCCGGTGTGACCTCTCATGCGAAAATGCTCCTTACAGTTTGCCGTTTTCGAGCGGACAGCTGTTCAAGTAGTTTGTTTACAAATGCATCATGAATAGTTATGGATCTCTACTCCTTTGTAGCCATCTTCACTTTCATATTATCATTCGATTATCATCAGCATCGGCATATGTTTTATTTAAATACTTAAGTTTTTTTTTCAACAATTAAGTTTCCTGAAAGTTATATATTTTATCTTTTACGCTTTACAGTTTATGAGCCAGCGGAACGAAAAATTTCATATTCCTTGCATGTTGAGAACACATTAAACACAAAAAAAATTTTCTTTTAATTGATGACATTTCAAGATTCTTCACTTGACTGATTCTCCATCACTAAGAAGTTACACGAGTCTTTTCCAGCACGTCATTTTTTGCATGACAATTTTCTCATAAATGAAATCGACGATGTGCAATTTTACCAAACTCAAATATGCAAATTTGGTGGAACAAAATTGATACTCACACTCAGTCTTGTCACAAGACGAGATCCTGATCTCTTTGTTTATACTTCTTCAAGTGTTGCTTTGTTCTAGAAAATTCATGAAACTCCCAAAACTTGGCATCCTAGTGAACAAAACTTGTTCACTTCAATAAGAGAGCAATATTTCCACGGGGTTTGTGAAAATGTTGGAAATTCTGGAGGGGAGGGGGGGGGGGTTAAATTTTGGGAGCTGATTTTGGAAGATCCAGAGGGGAAGGGGGGTCATATGGCAAATCCCTTCCGTGGGGGTGATATGAATATTTTCTGGAACCACACATTTAACACTCTCACACATGAAAAACCCATAACCACCTGTGCACATTCACCTCCCTTTTAAAACCTGTGATGTCATCAGTTTTAACAGTTATAGACACATTACTTGGGCAGGGGGAAGAGATCTTTCAGTCACAGTATGAAGAAAAATGCAAAAAAAAAAACTTGTAAAGTGGACCAAAACATTTAAATGAGAATCATGTTCTACTACCTACCTGCATCTCCTTCCATAAAAATTTCACAATTTTCTCAAAAACATTTTCAGCAAAAAAAGGACCTTAGTAAATACCCAGCAAGAAAACGTGAGTGCAAAAACAAAGTAAAGGAGCAAGGAGGAGAGAAAGCAACAGGTAAAAGTTAAGGGAGCAGTGTCACATTAAACACCAAAATCTGCACATGATGATGTATGTATGGTCAAACGATTTTGATGTAGCAAAAATATCTTGGATGCATAGATAACCAAATTTTATTACAAATGGTGCTCTGCTGCACACACTTTGCATGCAAGGGCTCCACTAAAAGGTGAAACAAGCAGTTCATTAACAAGCTTGGAATGTCTCAGAAAGTAATTCCAGGTACCGACCTGCCAAGTCATTAACATAATCAATGTATCTTTGCAGTGCATCATCCTGTAAATACAAAACTAGGTGAGACTTTTAAAGTAATAAACAGAGAAGCAGCAGAGCAACCCAATCCTTGTAAGGTTTGTTGTCATATAATAAATTAAAAACCAAACAAATAAAAAAGTCTATCATAAATCCATATCCTGCTTGTAGCAACAATGAAAATGATTTTTGAGCTATTTTGAAAAAATAGCTCACATGTCAGTGGTGTGAGCGTATGTATCTTTGTATCTTTGTGTATTGGGATGTTTGTTGCAAGAGCCAATAAGGTTGAAGGAACTATGAGTTGATGTTTAGGAACCAATCAGATCTTGGTATCTACTTAAACATGGCATTGGTAAAGGTCGAACAAGGGCACTTTGAGACTGCCATCTTGATTCTTCACAATTTTTTCCTCTTTTATTATGGCTACAGGTGTTTGGAAGCGTTACATAAAATATCTTCATGATTCAAAGGCCGTGAACAGTGATGCAGCTGTTTTAGGGTTCATATTCTAGTGTGGATGCTGCTTCAAGACATTTGTGACTGATCTGTCTATCGCAAACGGTACAACGCTCATATTTATAAATTGTGTTTCACCTGCTTCCAGTGCAGGTAGAGTATAAAAGATGATATATTTTCAAAGCTCTTCCAATGAAACAATAATTGATATTTAGATATGACCTTTAATTTGAAAGTATGTGGTGTATAAATTGTGGTTTTAGATGTTTAAAAGGCAGTTTATTTTTTTGGAATTTGTATTGAATATTGTTAATCCTGTAAACAAGCTTTATTCTCTCGCTTACAAAGTTCAACAGACCTTTTTTGTTCCGGCAATTAAGACATGAATAAGTGAACAACACGATAAATCCTTCTGGCTTACTAAGTATTATAGTTATTGAAACGTATTTTATTTAGTAAAGATGCATAACTTAAGTCGAAATGGTAGCGGTCAGGGAATTAAATTTGGAAGAAGCTAGTTGACTAAATAATTACATATTGTTTTATAGAGTGGAATAACATGATATGAGTAGAAAGATATTTCAGCAGTTTCATAATTTTCTTGGAAGTTAATAAATGTTAGGCTATATCAACCTTGACATTGCATGAAGCATAATTTAATTGCAGATGTTGTAATGAAGCTGAGCTGATTTTTTAAAATCGTTTGAAAAAATTTTCTAGTAAACAATTTACGTTTTTTGACGTACGAATTGTAAAAGGGCCAAAGTCCAACATCCTCACGTGCAAATTGTGTGCATGAGTCATTTTTATAATTTTGTTTACTAGATTACCGTCTGATAACTCGAATTCCCTCACGTACAACCCAGGAAAGGGGCAAAGTCTGACACTTGCATGAGCACACTGTGTGATTCTACATCTCATGCAGACTGGCTTTTCACGGTAATAATAGTAACTTGAACCTATGAAGGCGTATTTAGTTTTGTAACTAGTGCCTAAGCAAAGGTTCTTTTCTTTTAAGAAGCAATAACTTATAACCCTTCTAGATTTAGGTCATCAGGCTTGGGACAACCTCGTGAATAATGATGATGCAACCACCTACAACAATGATGAAAATCATGACATTTCTATGCTATTCAGTCTTCAACGAGCTTCATTATTTAAAGATATCACGAAGAAACCTTGAAACCTTCAAGTCTTCCCTCTAAGCAACAATTGGTGAGTTGATATTCATAGTACTTTAACAATTTGTTTATTTTGCACCAGATGTCTCAAGGTAAAACAAAGAAAAGTGAATCGGTAGATTGAGGAACGAATCAGCTATGCGCAGCGGTTCTCGTTTTCATTAATGTACAGCAATACCCAATTTTGCACAAAACATAGCCTTAATTTAGGATTAAAACAGTAGATTGCCAATCACTGAAGCATTCAAAATAGCTCATGCATGTATAACGTGCCTATGTTTTCATTTGGCATTAGGTCAGGAATTAGATAAACAACCTTTGACAAATGGCCAAGATCATTCCAGGCTGTCCATTTTGCTTTCCCAACAAAATCAAATGCTCCTGGCTTGGGATCGTTACACTGTCCAACAGTAGCCTAATAACAATAATAGGAGACATCACTGTTTACAAACATTGCTCTTGTTATTCAAATACTGAACAATTAAACCTTTCAGTCCCAATAGTGTCCAAGATCAATTTTCTCCTAACCATTATCCATACACTGTAAGAGATAAGTTATGAGAATCAATAAAATGATCACCCAAGAGAAAATGCTTTGATCTTTGAACAAAATCTCTCAACTAATTCTTTAAGGAAATGAATGGAGATCAGTTTGGAGAATTTGTATGTGGATACTGGGGCTTAAAGGGGAATTGTTTGTTACAAGAACTATTGCCCTTTTGGTTGGCAAACTAATATCAATAGGTGTGAAATGAAAGAATCTTTTGTTAACTAATGCACTTTTGGTTGGCAAGCTAATATCAATTGGAGTGAAAAAAGAATCTTTTGTTACAAGAAGTAATGCGCTATTGGTTGGGAAAGTAAATGTCAAAATTTACAAGGACTTGTATGGAAAACCACTCAACCGTGACTGGGTGGCAAGAGATGTTTTTCTCAAACAAATCCTTTTAATTTTCGGCGGCTGTGGCAATCGCTACTTTTGAGATGTACAGCTGAGAGTTTACAGTATACCTAACTTTAATATGCTCTTTCAGTTGCTGCTAACAAACTTTTCCAAAAAAATTAATCACGTGACTAACTATTGCAAATATTCCCGGCCAGTAGAGGAGGCTTCTTATCACAAAGATGACCAAAGACCAAACAGTGAACGATCACGAAAAATTTACTCATCCTTAGTAATTGACCTTCAAATTCAAAATGGAAGGAAAAACAATCACTGAAACGACCAATACTAAACTAATATACATACTTACCTGCTTGAACAAGGCATACAACTTTAGCTTGTGGTCATTCCCTGGGTCTTGTTTTAAGGTTTTTACTCTTGCACTAGCAGCCTGAAAATCAGAGAACAGATCCGCAAGTTTCGGATTTCCTGTGTGAACTGGTCGAGCTGCCGATAAACGGAACGCTGTCGGACGAAACAAAACTTTTTGTGTACGTAACGCTCGTAAACATCGCGCCATTTTGCACGAAAGCAGAACCAGCAGTGGTGACAGGTTACATGACGAACGTAGGAGTGAGTGAGAATCCGCTGTACAATTGCGTGACTGCGAACATGTTTTGTGCGTGTGTCTCGGCGTTCTCGAATGCGTTGGTTAGAAATGTTACAATATTTGACTTAGGTGCCATAGTTCTAGATTGTCAAAATGACCTTCTGTGACAAGAGGGGAAAACCCTTGAAGAAACAAATATTACTGGAAACGTAGCCAAGGACAAGTGCATTATCAGAAAAATGATGCGTTTTCACGAAAGACACGGTACGCACGTAGAGCTTTCACCTTGTAAAACATCTGCAAAGCGCATAAAGAGCTTTGCTAATGCGGTCGTATTCAGTCATCGACCTCTAGTATTTGGCGAGACATTTCTTTTTGAGATCGAAGAACAGGAAAAAGACTGGTCTGGTCATGTACGCTGCGGAATAACAACTCACAACCCGCAGACGATTAAAAGCGTGCCACCGTATTTACTGCCTGACATGGCGCAAATGGGAAGAACTTGGGTGTTTGCCATCAAATCCACCATACAAAAACCATTAGGAGATGAACAGCTTAAGGACTACGGAAGCCACAACTTTCAACGACAAGAAGCTGGAGATAAAGACACTAACCCCGTGTTCTGTGGAAAAAAAGCACGTGAAATGCAACTCAGACCCACTGATGTTGGGTCACGTATAGGAGTCAAAGTTAGCCCTTCTGGAGAATTGTACTTTTTTGTGAATGGTATTAAATTTGGGCCCTGTGCTCTTGATGTTCCCGTGGATAAGGATCTCTATGTTGCTGTTGATGTTTATGGAACAACAAAAAAAGTGCAAATCATCCAATGTGGAGGTCAGAATATAACTTTTGACATACATGTGGTACAGTATAACGCCCCACACATCACTGCAGTCCAACCCAGAACATTTTTCAAAAGGCTCTTTTTCACAAGAGGCGGCAAAGTGGGAAGGTGGATAAACCTGACGAAAATACTTAGGTTAAAAATTTCTAACAATTTCCAGGGTCTTCCCTTCAAGATTGGTGAGAGAAATCATAAGTGTGGTAACAATCCCGGGGGGATCCCTTATTTCGCCTAAATGGTTACCACGAATCCTCTTCAAAAGTGCTTTTCAAGCACTTTTGAAGGGGGGGGGGGGGCTTAATAGAGAGGGGGGCTTATTTAATTTAGTGAAATGCATCAACAGGAGCAAGATTTCTCGAGGATGGACTTGTGGTTCCCAAGAGTAAATGGTAACAATTCTCCACAGAAAACTAGAGCTTAAAGTTGAAAATGTTAAGCACATGAAGTTGGAGGTCATGTGACACGTGGATCCGCACGGGCGGTTCAGGGGCGAATGGGTTAAAATGATTTTCATGGGAATTTTAGTGTAAATGTTACATGTTTTTTTTTTTTGCCCTTTTCTCCGGCCACCTTGTCCAAATCATGCTCATTCTGCATGGTTTGGAAGAACTCTTCACCCTGCACAAGTTAGCTCACAAAGTTGTCCTTGACCTTTAAAATTGATAACATCACTAGGGGGTACAAGGGATGTGGATCTGCACTGGTGGTTACAGGCAGTTCAGGGAAGAATGGGTTAAGGAAGTGTGTAGAGGTGACATGTCTGGAAAATTTGAATGTGGATACTGGGGCTCATTCATTCATTTTTTAGCAACCAAAGATTCTTGTCCTAAACAGGATATGAGTTTAAAGGGCCCAGTGGCACACCTCTACCCAAATTTTCCTTGAGCATAAGTTCCAAAACTGCATGAAAGATTGTGTAATTTGGCATAACTACAAAGTGGAATTATTGTGATTCAATTTTATCCTTGGTTTAAATTTTATTCCTCCTTGTTTTAAACTCATTTAAGTATACATTACTATAAAATACCCAGAAACAGGGGAAAATGGAATTTAAACCAAGGATAAAATTGAACCACAAGAAAGACATTTTAGCAAAGGAAATGGTGTATGCAAGGTTTTGTTCTTAGTTTGCTTACAATATTTATATTTTGCTGTGTTGTTCACATTCTCCTCAAGAAACAGACTGCTGTTTCATTTTGACTTAAAACCAAGTGCACATATTTTTCTTTCAGTTCCCACACTTGTTGACTTGTGCTGTGAAAACATTCGGAAGGGTGTGGCGAGTCAAGCTGATCTAAACATTCTGCCCATAACATCACAACTGAAGAAGTATATTGCTACATTTTAACCAAATAGGAGGACAAACATTGAATACTAGTATAAACAAAATTTGAACCATATGCTAACTTTGAATGCAAAAATATTTATTTTTAATGTTGCATTTTAGATAGGGAATGCAAGAGAGACTTCTTTGGCAAAGAAGTAAAACTATTAAGTAGATTTTACATGTATATAAATTTTTAGGTCAGGTTCAAACAAGAAAAAAAACTTACACAAAGGCTATTCTTTTTTAGCTCAGGGTTAGAAACAACAGAGATGTGTTTGCCAAAAAATGTTTTTCCAGTGGTGAGACAAAAGTGCCACGTTTTTTTTTAAGTGTTATAGTTATTATCATTGTTTTAAACCCTTGGTATAATAAGCATCTCCCTTGGTTGGTCCTGATGTCGTCCTGGTATAGTTTCTGCTCTTAACAGTGACAGGATATTTAATACTCTTAAAACAGCTCATAGGAAGTAAACAGAGAATAATTATACCTATCACCCCGAAAGAAGTACTATTATTACGTCATTATTAAGCTTATGACTTGTAGTCTAGGTAGGTGTTTTCTGCTCTCTAAAAGAAATCTGTTCCCAAATATTTTAGGGGATAAACATTTATTTGTAGGGTGTCAAGTAATGCACTTTTGTTTCATTTAAAAAAATTACAGCAAAAATCTCTGTTTAAAGATCTACCTATAGTCTATGCACTAGGGAGCAAATTACTGTTTAGAACCAAAGTCCGTCACTGAGAAATTAGGCTAAAAACAAATTCCCAAATGTGGAAAAGATTGTTAAAGTTAAGCAGCAAAGATAAAAATGTGTTACAAGTTTGAAGAATAATGATTAATGTATTATAACATAATGGCCATTGATGACTATAGCTATGCATGACAGAATTATAAGTTTGTGAAAATGGATGAAACCTGCTTAGAAACCTACTGTACACTAATATCAGAGGAAATAATTCATTCATTAAGGGCCACAAAATCTCAAAAGAAAATAAATTTGAGTATATAATATAAAAACTTTGATATTTACCCTACATGCATACTTGAAGCTAACACCTTCATGAATTAGAAACTGATTGAGTTAATCTAGGCTGTGATGTCCGAGCAGACTAACAGTTAGTTGTGAGGGACATGAGACATCTAGTACACTGAGTTAACTCTTTACTCCTCGACCGTGTCATGGTGGGATGTGATGCCATTTAAATCAAGCCTATTTGGTAGAAATTTTGCATGGCACTATTTATTTCTGATGACTTTACAAAATTAGATTTTTTTGTGAACTTTTCTTTGGTGACTAGTAGGAGTAAAGAAAGCATTTTGACCTTGGCTTCGATAAAGAACCTGAAACACCTTGGGGTCTTGACAAACTGCAAGCCAGCAAGCCATGTGAGTCACGCGAGGCATCGGTAAAAAAAAGGAAACACAAGTAAAAACTGCAAATTTACAGATGAGGAGTTGAGCGCTCATTATACTGAGTAGGATAAGCACTCATTGTACTGATTAGGGTTAAGCTTTTGTTTTACAGATTAGGGTTAAGCACTCATTTTAGGGCTAGGGTTAAGCGCTGTTTAGGGTTAAACACTCATTTACAACAGTTAGCGTTCAGATAATGTTTTCCGTATTACTGTTTTCGATTTTTATGGTGTTTTTATCAATGATTCTTCAATCGACTGCATGGCTCGCATTTTATACACACCCAACACCTTGCAATGATCTCACTAACACTTCCTAAACATTGGTTATTACTAGCAATAAACCAACTTCTTATACAATGTAGAATATATTTAAAGTGATAACTTGTGCTTTGTAAGCTCTCAGTAACAGGACAGGAATTTGATTATGGGAGACTAATTTCACCTCCACTACAAACTTTCTCAGTGTCAAAAGTGATGATGGGAATATGGGTGTAATACATGCAGTGCATAAGCTCACAAAAAAGGAACCACCACCAAACTACTCCCTTAAGCCCTCACCTACAACCCAACTTCTGAGCAAACAAATTTTGTCAATTCCTTTAGGTATTACTAACTCCTAACTGACCTTGTACCTTGAATAATTGAATCATTACCAAAAGGTAATTCAGAGGTTTCACTAAGCACCGGCAACCAATGAAACGCATCAGTTACATTGCTCAGAGAAGTCAGCTACTATTTTCCCCAAAAGAAGAAGCAACTAGTTTGAATAATGTCATGGACAAAAACAGAATTTGTTCACGCAAAAATGTACATAACTTAGTAACAGTGAACTACTGGCCCCTTGTTGATACAGTCGATTACTATATTCAAACCTTCTGACAAGTTATATACAGGGTGTCCCAAAAGTTCGTTCCTCTAATTTCATGCACTATAACTTTTGATCAAAACTTTATTTTTACAGGAAATTTCTAGAAGATGTTTATTTCTCTATCAAGTACATGTATTCAGAATTTCAGTAACTGGCATCTCCTATTTGTTTTTTTATCACATTCTGTAGCCGTTGCGGCATGAAGTGGGATACAGTGTGTAGACCCACAAATGATCCATTTTGAGCTTTTTTATCACCTGGTGCACAGGATCCAGTTTGTGTAGTTTAGGCAGCTGAAAAAAATATATTTTGGGCATTCATCCAAAATAGATAATAATCCTGGCCCCCTTCCACAGTAAGGCTATTGTACTTCTTTACAAATTTCAAATGAACTGGGCGTTAATTGGCAGACTAAGCAGAGGTTTCTTCGCCATCCCAGGGGCCTCTAATTTTGAAAATTTTAAACAGCTTTTCACAACTCTTTTATTTGGCTTGCTAACTATGTGACACTGAGCTTCCTTGTCGAGTCTCTTATTTTGTATCTACCCTTCTTTAAAACTATTTTAGCTACTTTATTCAGGGCTTTTGGTCTTCCCTTAGTTTCTTGCCTTCAAAACCTTCATTTCTCCATGATCCTTCTACCACCCAACATTTGCATTTTTCCAGTTTTTAGCAATTTCTACAACAGATAAGCCAGAAAATCGAAGTATACAGGCTTATGCTCTTACGTAGCTGAACGTTTTTGCGTTAAAGGGGTTTATCTTTCGTGATATTTACAAAAAAACCAAGGAAGGAGCTCGAGCAATTCGAGCTATGAAATTAAAAAAATATGTGACTGGAACATACACTCGCGCACCTGCACCTTTGGCGTGGAAGTACACAGATCGAATATTCAAGTCAAAAGATGCACAACAACTATGAAAATAGTGAACTATATTGAAAGACACAACTTTTGTTGAAATGATTTGCTTACCAAGCCCAATCGTACTTAAATACAGACTTATGAAGTAGAGGAACAAACTTTTGGGACACCCTATACATTTCTCTGATCAAACATTTATCTGAAGGTGAAAATTTACACAAAGCAGCCTTGGTTACAGAGTACATGGGATGAATTTAAATGAATCTTTTTTTACATTCAATGTCAAGAACGTTCAGGTTTTGACAGTTCTAACCACTATAAAAATTATACCATAGTATTATGTCAGTCTCTGTTACTTGTGAAGTACCACTGCTGGATTTTTTGTTTAATACTTGATCAATGCATCGTGTTGATTACCCAAAGTTACATGGTTCTGTCATATCAAGAGTACCACATTCTTTGTGTTGTGAAGCCAGCTGATAGTGCAGCTGTTTTGGGATCTTTTCCACTCATACTTGGTCCATTCATTGACCCTGGTGTGCCATCACCATGCAATACAGCAATACACTTCCAGTTGTCAAGGTAGTTGGCTAAGAAAAAAAGATTGCACCTTTGAATGACAGAAAATCTAATAAATTTAAGTTTAATTCATATTTCTGTGTATGTATTTCTTGAAAGTGCCAATACATGTAGTTCTACCAAATCTAATTTTGCAACCAGTGAGTATAATGTTGAAAATGTTTAATTTTCACAGATGGTCACACCATATGTCACTCAAAAACTCCTTTTATAATCCATAAAGAAAACAAAAGAAATTTTAAGTTTAATGAGAGTCTGATAAAGACATGGCTAAACTTTACATCCAAGTTTTTAGACCAAAATAACCCCAAATCCAAATATCAGTTCAAGAATGATTTAATCTATATCACAAAACCGGTAGTCTTGTATTATCAGCTTTAAAAACGCGTGGGAAATACACACCTGCTTGTTTTTTAAACAGTACATATTACACTGTATACCAGAATATTATTTAAAAAATTAATGTAACAGAGGATTAACACTCATGATATCAACTTAAAATTTGAATTCCAAACTTGTTACTTAATTGTAACTTTAAAAGCAGCGTTGTCAAAAGTAGCTGGCTGACAGCGAAAATTACCGCCTACTCGGTTAGTACCAGCCGGCTACTCTGCTTGTCACTTCTTTTATATGGATGGCATTCTTAAAAAATATATATATCCCTGAACTGGCCGCTTACGTTCACAACTCAGCCGTGTACTTCAAAACTTTCTGAAAACCCTGTTAAAAGTCCATTCCTTGAGATAACCTTTCTTTCATTGAGATAACTTTTCTTTCATTTTCATTTTCAACTAGTGGTAACTGTTATTCAATTTGTTATTCGTTTATGTTGTACCTTTCCACAGTCTCACACAGCCATCATCCCCAGATGAAGCTAAAATGGTACCTGTTACATTCCACTCAACCCTCCAAACCTGAAACAAAAATCATCTCAGTCATTATGATTGCACAAAGGTCCAGGGTGCTGGAAATAACAATTTGCTCAAAAAATCCCCTTATTAATTATGTTTCACAATCATACTTTTTTTTAATAGCAAACCTTAGCATGAGTCACAATGAAAAGAAAATTCTTTTTTTTTGTTTTGGAAGAAAGCAAACTTTTTTTTAGCTGGGAGAATAGCCTGAATATCAGGCATTTCTAGGTGGAAAGGGGAAGAGAGATGTGAAAAAGAGAGATAGCACCCCCAATTCCCCACCCCTCCCCAATCCTCGCGTCTGATACCCACTACTTCGAGTACTGAACGCACTGAGGAAAGGCAAGACAGAAACTTGTAGTTGTTTGTTAAATTAATAAGTATTAATTTTGTTATAAAACTTAACGATAAAAAGTCACGACGTTTCGACCTCTCCGAGGCCATTTTCAAGTGCGAGTAAAATATGAAAGTAGCATAAATATATTAAAATGGTAAAAATGGTAAAAACAGGAAAAATTGTCAGGAACGCTAAAATGCGATAAAATATGTAAATAAGTAAAAAGGTAAAAATAAGTAACAAAATATTCTACGGAAACAATTAAAAAGTAATTAAAACCGACCTAAACAAATAATTTTGCGCGGATGGAATCGCATTGTTTGTTTAGAGTTGGTTTCATTTCTTTGATAAAAAACATTTCAAAAATAAGGCAATCAAACTTGCTCTGACACTTTTTAAAATTTTAAAAAACTGCACAATGTCAACTGGGGCTATATCGTGTTCCTCCTTGAGGTGATTTCCAATGGCCGATCCCTTGTGTTCTTCAATCCGTTGGTGAAGATGTCGGCACGTATAGCCGACATACCCTGCATCACACAGGTTACACTGAAAATTATACACAACACATTGTTGATTCACAAGGGGTGGCTTGTTTTCCCTCACTTTGACTTCATCCTTGATTTTCCGACTCGTGTACATGGGGCTGATGTCAAAACTGAGTCAAAAGTGTCCGAAGATGCAATTACCCAACAACAAGAGCTTAAGAAACAAGACCCAATCAGAATTGTGCTGCCTTTTAAAGATCAGAAGTCTGCAAACGCAGTGCGCAGACAACTAGGAGACCTCAGCCGTAAGATCAATGTAGATGTTGTAGTTCAAATTTTTTCTTTGGTTTGATTTTTTTTAAACTGGTTTAAATTTTTCAAACTGGTGTGAAATTTTCAAACTGGTTTAAAATTTTCAACACACCACTCATTCTCATTTATTTGTATCTATACTCTGTGTAAAATAAAGTAGCTTGTGATATTAAGGTGCAGTCACACATTTTAGCAAGTGTTCATTTTAGTTATTACCATTAAGCATTAATTCAAATGATTAGCTTTCATGTAAGGTATGGCCACAGTACAGTTTAAACCCTCACTTTACTGATTAGGGTTAAGCACTCATTTTACTGATTAGGTTAATACTACAGCTTGTACTCTATGCATTGTCACCAATGCAAGTGGCTTAGGGACTATTTTTACTGTGAAACCAGAATGAGAGAGGGAAGGGGTAAATGCAGGGATTATCTTCGTTGTGGCTATCCATTGCTGTTCCGGATGATGGTTCATGCTTGATGTGTCACTGTTCTCTCCTCGAAGCTGTGATTGCAGAATATTACTAATGTTCAGGTTATATTTCCAGGTTTGAGGAAGATATTATAACAAAACTCTTCTTTGAAATGTTTGCATGAGTCTACTCATTTTTGGGGGGTTTAAAAATACTGAAACATTATTGTTTTTGCAACACATGCCATTCTATTGTTCACTCTTAAGTAACAGAAGTAATACAAAAATGGGAAGGAACTGAAGTCACTCGATATAATTATGTTAAATAAGTAGTAATATTGTCATGATGACTGTTCATAATAAACATGTTTCAATGTTCAATTTGAATTGTGTGCCTCTTTACAAGCACTCGAAAATGAAATTTCTTTTTCAAAATTTAATTTGACACCAGTTGCTGTACAAGGTTGTAACCTGGATGTTGCAATGTAACCTTGGATTACTCCAAATTGAGTCATGACTTTGGCATAGCCATTTTCTGTAGCAGTAATTTTTCCCATCAGCATATTTGGATGCATGGGTGTTTTTTTTATCAACTTTATCAATCTTTATAGAGACCATATCATCAACTTTGAAAGATTTGCTTCTGGAACTCTGCCGTCTTTGTTTTATCATTCTGTTGTTGTAATCTTCCTGATTTTCACTGATAGATTTGCGCTTTTTTGTCCGTTCATCACTTATTACTTAGTAGTAACTGGAGCTTCAACTTCAGTTTCCTGGTCAAGTAACAATGAAGGGGTAAGCTGCTCTCTGTGTGGCTTTATGCCATATACTGCCTCATAAGGACTCTGCTTGATAGCACGGTGGTATAGGCAATATTTCTTACATAAGCAGCTTCCATGGTGGAATGGCACCATTTGTTGGTTTCTTTATTAGTAGAAACTATTAGTGCTCTCATGTCTTCTTTCCATGATCTGTTTGCTCTCTCCACAAGACCTTGCGTTGTAGGAGTACGTGGAGAGCCATGCCCTTGCTTGATTCCATTTTCGTTGCAGAAAGTTTCCATTTTTTTGTTCTTGAATTCCTTTCCATTGTCAGTGAGAATCGTTTTTGGGAAACCATATGTGTAACAGTACATTTTGATGACTCTCAGTACCTCATCAGCACTTTTGTTTATAAGTGGTGAAACATAAACATATTTGGTGTGATGATCTATGATGTTAATTGCCCAGGTGTGAGGTTCTCTGCAGTCACATGGACAGTTTCTGAAATCCATTAAGTCAATCTCCAGAAGAGAAAGAAAACACGGAGACTGAAGAGGTTTTTCCACTTTTTTGACACGACTGGTAATAGATTGTTGTTCAGCATGAAAACGACATGAAGCAACGAACAGGCTTATGACTTTACTGTTTACTTCGCTGTAATTGTTGTTTATCCATTTGCTTGTTATCTGTCTTCCTCGGTGATTAATGTGTCTGTGTGCAAGGCTTAAAATCTCATGAAGCTGTCCTTTGGGTACTACTTTCTTTTTGTCTTCCGTTACTAGCGAATTGTTTTCATAGGACCAGTTCTTTCGGGATATTGTGTTGATCTCCCATTTGGTCATTTGTAAACAGGTTTCTTCTGTTGAATCTAGTCCAAGGCACTTTTCTGCTTGGTGTTTCAATATGTCTTTGCTTTCTCGAAAAAGTGGTCATCTATAAACAACGTTATAAGAGATTCATTTTTGGTCTGTTTGGCTTTTAAATCATCCAATTTCTGGTGAAAAATTTCTTTCAAAATGCAGCAGTTCTCTTCTGTTTGTGCTTCTGCCATCTTGTCAAAATTGAAAGTCCAAATTTGCATCAAATGCGCATGCGTGTAGGTGTACGAATATTTTAATAATAAAGTTGGCCGAGCAGAAGGGAGTCTGAGACCAATAAATTATAATAACAACAAATGTGGCAGTCCGTTCAATGAAATCTACCATGGCCTAATGGTGAGAACAGATGGCAACAGATCTGGAGGTTGAAGGTTCAAATCCTGGTGAGTACAGAATGAGTTAGCAAAAAGAAGGAAGTTGTTACTGAGTAAAGTGAGTGGTAAGTTTAATATGTCAGGGGTGGTTGATAAGAAACTGAGGGGTAGTACGGTTGGGTTAGAAACTATGACGGAGTTGGTGGATAAGAGTGTGTTGCGGAAATTCACTTGTTTATTCTTCTTGCATCTAGTTCTTTTTCTTAGAACCCCCTCTAAAAAGCCAAGCCCCTGTTTTTTATCCACACCCCAAAAATTAGAGGCCCTTTTTCAGACAGTTGATTGAAAACTGGTTTACAAAAATTAAACTGGTTTAAAAAAACACTAACTGGTTCAAAAAAATTGATCTGGTTTGAAAAAAATAAACCAGAGGTGAAAATTGAACTACAACATAGACATCAGCCCCGTGTACACGAGTCGGAAAATCAAGGATGAAGTCAAAGTGAGGGAAAACAAGCCACCCCTTGTGAATCAACAATGCGTTGTGTATAATTTTCAGTGTAACCTGTGTGATGCAGGGTATGTCGGCTATACGTGCCGACATCTTCACCAACGGATTGAAGAACACAAGGGATCGGCCATTGGAAATCACCTCAAGGAGGAACACGATATAGCCCCAGTTGACATTGCGCAGTTTTTTAAAATTTTAAAAAAGTGTCAGAGCAAGTTTGATTGCCTTATTTTTGAAATGTTTTTTATCAAAGAAATGAAACCAACTCTAAACAAACAATGCAATTCCATCCGCGCAAAATTATTTGTTTAGGTCGGTTTTAATTACTTTTTAATTGTTTCCGTAGAATATTTTGTTACTTATTTTTACTTTTTTACTTATTTACATATTTTATCGCATTTTAGCGTTCCTGACAATTTTTCCTGTTTTTACCGTTTTTACCATTTTAATATATTTATGCTACTTTCATATTTTACTCGCACTTGAAAATGGCCTCGGAGAGGTCGAAACGTCATGACTTTTTATCGTTAAGTTTTATAACAAAATCAATATCTATGAAATTACTCATCAAGATTAATAAGTATTACACAAAAATTTAATAAAAAGCATTATAAAAGCATTAAAAAATTAAAATTTGTTCCACCTTTCAAAGAATGGTGTTACCCTAAGCCCCTACTTCCCATGTTCTAGACTATCTGTCTTCTAAATTAAGCCACTTTAATACCTTTATCCTCAAGGTAGCTGTTGAAAAGAAGGGCTTCCGTATTTAACTGAAGAAATAAACTATGTTACTAACCTGTGATTCATGGTCACTGAACTGTGCTGCCAGGCTGATGTCAAGTTTAGATAAATTTCCTCCTGCACCACTTCCTTGGTCTCTATTACATTCCAAAGAAGAAAAAGCAATAACAATTACATTTCTACAGAGTAAAAGGTTTAAGAATGTTTGTATCATTTACTTTTTGAGAAATTAATGTGGGAAACAATAATTACATGATAGAGCCTTAATAATATTTATCATCTGGTTAAACCAACTTAATTATTTTAGTAAGCATTTTGCTGAACAAAACAAGCCTGTTAATGAAGCCTACAGCAATGCTTGTCTCAAACAAGCATAAGATAAACTGCTTTGAGTTTGTGCATTTTGTGCAATATGGTATAACACACTTTTCACAATTCAAACTTAGATGCCGCTGTAAGAAATGTAGCTGCTATAACTCAGTCTTACCCAAATGGCCTGAGCATCATTATACGAACATCTTTAGAAGCAATAGCCAAGAGATGATAAGACCTATGGTAAGAAATCATGTGAAATTATAAGATAAATGAATTGTGTATACAATGCAATACATGACAAACTGGTTATAAGCCCTGGGAATGCATAATTATAAATATATATTAAGGGGTTAATGATAAATTTTGTTCAATTAAGATAAAGCCATTTACTCTAGGAATATTTTATAATGATTTAGAGCTCAGGTTTATCCACCTTGACTAAGGAAAATATTATGTTCATGCCTTTTTGATTTTTTCAATTTTAATGATGGCACAAACCTTTTTTTTTTTATAGTGAACTTTTAAAGCTTCTTAGTTGCAAACTAGAAGGGGCTTATTTCCAAAGAAAGCCACATAGGAAATGCAAAGAAGTGAACGTCAGATTTATAAAGCTTAGAGAAGAACAAGTAAGTCATTTACCAGCACGTAGCCAAGCAGAACTTATAATTATTGTGAGTTCTGCTGTGGTTGAGTACTGAGGAACATGCTTGGAGTTGTTCCCATTCACTATCATTTGACACTAAAATAATCATATTTTTAAAGTCACCTTCCAAGATTTGGTGCAAATGCCACATCATTGACAGCATCTGTGATTGCCATAAGAGTTTCCACTCTGTGCCACTTTCTAAAATTAATTAGAAAAATGGACTTATTATAAAATATGTAACAGATGACAACACAATCAATGGTATGCTAAGTTCTCTTTTCAAAAAGAGTTTGAATTGCTCTTTTTTTAAGTGTTCCCTTTTGGTAAGGCCATCAGAATATAGCTTTAAGTCCCTTGGCTAATAATCAAACCTTTACCAACATGCTTCCTGAGGATCAGGTCAGAGTTTTAGCTTCAGTACACTTGTACCTACCTACTTGCTTCATGGTATTCATGTATTTGAACTTTCCCTCCTGCACTTGGGTTAGAATCATTGCTACCAACAGCAAGCATTGAGGCATGCATCCTTAAATGCAAAGAACAGCAATAAGTAAGATAAAAATCTGTGATCTAAGTTCCATGTTTCTATATATTTTACAGTATTGGAAAGAGACTAGATTTTTTCATGTGGAAATGATCTGAATTCATGAATGTGTAAAATTTAGTGATGTACAAAATTAATTCAAATTATATATTCATGGACAGGTACATTTCTTTTGTCTACATCATGGATAAAAAATGTTTACGACATACAGTAATAAAGCCTCACAAAGGTGGGTGACCTTACAGAAACTGTTTCTTTATACCTTGATAAGCTCCATGACACACAGCTACAGCTCAGTTTGTGTTGGATTTCATTCTAAAATGAAAAATATATTTTTGTTAATCCTTGTTATCAACTATTACTGTTTCTATTACAATGCAGTACAATTTCATAATTTTATTACATGGTGCATTGTAAAACAATCATTAAACTCTAAGAAGCATGGTATTTTTTTTAGTTTACTATTCTCACAGTGCCCTTCTCTATTATTCATTTCATTGATATCCCTACATATATAGCAATAAATCCATGTTGAAATACCTTCCATTAATTGAAATTGTACAACTGATGTATTTTTTTTATAAAATGGAGTAAATAAGAAATAAAAAATACAAATACAAAGACAGAGCAAGGTATATGTTGTATGGAAAACAGACCTGCAACTGCCACTGACTTAAGTTCATAATATCTGATGCTTCATAAATTCTTACTGTTCCATCCTTTGAACATGTAGCCTGAAAATATACAAAAATTTCCATTCAATGCCTCTTGTACAATTTGGTGGAGGTGAACATTGTATCTTTTGAATATTACAATACTGGTTGCTGGCTTCAAAATCACACCAAATTAAAAGTAATCAGCTTTGTTAATATTCTTCACGTAAACATTAAATTTGGCTCGTTGTCGGGAAGCAAGTTAAGGGTAACACAGTAATGAGAGCACTTGCCTCCCACCAATCTGGCTCATGTTGAAATCTCTGTTACAGGTCAAAATTAAATCAGGTTGAAATTTTTTAACCCAGGTTGATTCTCAGTTTCCTTTTCTCTCCTAGCCCTTTGAATTCATTTATTGGGGCTGGGAGACAAAGGAAATAAGGAATCAACCTAGGTTAAAAAAACTTTACCCTGAATTTAATTTTGACCTGTAACATCCCTGCGTTGATGCTGTATGTGTGCTTACTTTGTTATTGGTTCTTTCTTTGCTCCAAGAGGTTTTTTCCAAGTACTCTGGTTTACCCCTCTCCTCAAAACCAACATTTCCAAATTCCAATTTTGACCCAGAATCCAAGGACCAATAAATGAGTTCTTAACAAATTCTACAAGTAAGTGCTTACGATTTCAATTCAAATAAAACTAATTATTTTAACTACATAACACATTTTCCCCTTAATGCAACATAACATATGCATAACCCCATACACAAAACCTGACAAAATTGTTCATAAGTCAGATACAATTTTCCTACCAGTTGCAGTCCTAAATGTTTTGGGGCAAATTTGACATCTGTCACAGAGGTCCTGCTGTCCACCAAAGATGTTCTTTTTACCTTCAAAATAATCATCCATATTGTACATAATAAGTATACATGGATCCTCAGCAAGGGTGATAAAATTACTAATGACTGGGGTATGGTCAACCTGTAAAAAACATGAAAGTTAGCTTACCCAGTGACTCTGACCATGTGATATACCATCACCAGTACCTACAACTAAAACAAATTTTAAAATTAATAGATTTAACCTTTTGCAGTTTAGTTGTCGACATGATATGGAAGAATATTCCTACAGCCTGGAAAAATTCACATTCATCCCTGCATATCATCCCTTCACATTCATCATAGCCTGTGGTTAAGTTCAGTATTTCCAAGAGGCAAAGAGAACACATACATGTTGATGAGTGGTGAAACCATGAGAAGAGGGGAAAAAGAAGAGCTTGCAGCATTCACTAAAGGATTTCCATTTCCACTGCCCAAAGTGAAATACTGCTGGCTGGAAAATGACATGCCACACATTAAAAGTACCTCCAATTAATTTTGATCAACCGAGTTTGAAGTATTTATGGAGGAATGATAACAGCTCTACATCAATAAATCAGAATGCACATATCTCTATAATCACCTGATCAATAATATTATTATAATAGAAATACCAAAGTCAAGAACCTTAACACACACAAGTATAATGGAGGTTTTCAGTTCACCTGCCAAAATTCCACCAGATGCCCTCCTAACGAACTTACCAGCATATTTAACTGTCACAGAACTCCCATTATACAGGTGTTGCTTTGAGTTGAAATTATATCACAGGATTGCCTTTCAATGTGTTTAACCAAAGTAACTAATTTATAATATAATAATAATAATAATAATTTAACCATGGCAGGACTAGTTCAGTCGGTAGAGTGCTTGACTTCAGAGCGGGAGGTCGCAAGTTTGATTCCCGGGGCCGGACCATTACTCAGGGTCTTAAAAATAACTGAGAAATGAAGGTACTCCCTTTGCACTGCAAGCGGCGAGACCTTCACGTGGCTTGGATGACCACGTAAAATGGTGGTCCCACCTCCATTAGGAGACGTAAAAATTAATAGTGTTCCCAATTATTAGCACTTTCGTGCTAAATACATTGACACTCAAATAAAGTGCATTTTTTTATAATAATAATTTATTTATTTATTTATAAACATTATTTATACAGAAATTCCAGTTCAGCAAAGCTGGTTTAAATGGAGATCTGTGCAAAAGAAAACGAATAAATAATAAAATATAGAAATAAAAGCAAAAAGTCATTCGAAGAGCTCATGAAGGTGGAAAACTAACTAAAATGATTTAGATATTTCTTGACTTTCAGTTTAAAACTAGTGAGAGACTGATCATGGCGTAAGTTACGAGGAAGAGTGTTCCAGGATTTGGCGGCATTGTACTTGAAAGATGTTTGAAATTTAGTAGTCCTGGCAAGGGGCAGGCGGATAAGGTCTTTGCTCCTAGTGTCGTAGTTATGGATCTGCTCCGAGGAGTGGAAGTCGTCTAATAGATAAACAGGAGCCAAGCCATTGATACACTTATAGACCTGTATGCACTTCTGGTGTTCTCTGCGGCATTGTAGGGACAGCCATTTCAAAGTTTGCTGTATATCAGTATCGGTAGCCTTGTGACCTGCAATTATTCCCGCAGCTCGCTTGAGAAGACGGTCAAGGTAGTTCTTATTTCCCTGACCGCAACCATCCCACAAAACGCAACAATAATCGAATAAAGGTAGAACCATAGCATTACACAGAGTGATGCAAGCTTCTTTTGGGATGACTTTCCGCGCTCTACGTAGCATTCCAAGGAGGGACAAGATCTTATTACCGATATGGTCAATGTGATCGTTCCAAGTTGGGCATGGGTCCAGAATCATGCCCAGACATTTAAATTTGTATACCCTTTCAAGATCTTTGTCATTAACACTGACTGGACTGAATGACTGGACTGAGCTCAGTTTTTGATGGGTTTCCATAAGCATAACTTTGGTCTTCGAGTGATTTAACATGAGATAGTTTTGGTTCAACCATCCGACAACGTGGTCGAGGTCTTAGGACAGAGCAGCCTCAATAGCTTGCACAGAAATGCTTTCAAAAAACAACAGGGTGTCGTCAGCATAAAGATGGACTTTACAGTACTTTGCTACTGTCGGTAGATCGTTAATGTACATTATGAACAATAAAGGTCCCAAGATAGACCCCTGGGGCACAACATATAATATGGGTTCAGCATTAGAATGAATGCCATTAATGATAACACTTTGAGTTCTATTAGTGAGATATGCATTGAACCAATTTACTGAAGACTTGCTTAGAGAAAAGATTATTAAACGTAAATATTTAAATAAATACTGTATAATCAAATGCCCAAGTTTACTTTTGTTTCTGGAACACATACATAAAACATATTATCACTATTTTATTAGCTTATTACTGAATATCACTTGTCTGCTGGTGTATATTGGATAATACCTACTTTCCAGAAAGAGAGAATACTCTGTTTATTTTTTGAACCCTTACCTTGTTCTTCCCACACAGCAGCTGTTCTATCAAAAGAACAAGATGCAAGCACCTGACCAAACTCAGGGTGAGCCCAAGTAACTTTCCACACTGAGCCTGAATGTGTCTGATCAATGGCAAAGAACAGTTATTCACATGAAATGTACCTCACATAAACCTTGTACATGTACGGTAATTGATATCCATGAAATTATAGTGCCAACATAAAAAGTTCTGACACATTCAGACAACTAAGTGGAAGAAACAATAATTTGATACATAATAAGAAAGTTATAATTAATCACTGCTAAAAATACAGTCTAACTGTTTCTTCGCTGTATCAAAGAACTGAAAACTATATATACCTTCCAACTAGCTGTGCAGTGCCACTGTCCATCTTCTCCGAGATCCCATACCTATGTACATTAGCAGCAACAGTTTTAGAGATTTGCAAAATTTTAACAAATTTAAAAAAGTCAATGCCTTTGACAATAAAAAAAAATTCGTAGAAGGGACTAAAAGGCCGGGGGGGGGGGGGGGGGGGGGAGTACTCTAGATTTCAAGTGACTGCAGGGATAATCAAATGGGGGCAAAAATCAAAACCCCAAAAAAATCCTTAGGGCTTCAAACAAAATGCAAAAAAATCTCTGGAACAAAATTTAACCCCCCAAAAAACTCCCATGTCAAATTTCAGAGCCATAGAGAATTAACTATGGCAAAGGAATAAACATGAAAACGTGATTAACGGACACAACAAAAAATGAATTGAAGTGTTGGTTTACACCCTGGGACACTTTGCAGACTATTGACATGATTGATTGTACACTAACTGGTTTAAGAAAAAGATGCAATGTAATGTGTTAAATATTAAAACAATCACTTTATTCACGGAACTAAACGTCCAGAAACACAGAAACTATCGCGATTCTTCAGATTGTTTTGAATACCCAAAAATTCCCTACTTAAACCAAGCCACCAAAAAAAATACTTGCCAAAATTTTCCTACCCTAAAAAATACCAAAATCGGAAATTTCAAACCCAAAAAATTCCTTCTATCATCCCTGTCACTTGAAATCTGGGGTATCCGGACTAAAAAAAGTGGGTATTCCCTTTTCAGGTGCCAGGCACATGTACCCTAGAAGGCTGACCATCCAGCTCCTTCTCTAACCAAAGTAGTTGACGTGTTTCGTCTGCGCTTATTGAAACCTCTGCATGTCACTACTGATTTACCCAGAACACGGATGACACCACTGTGTTACTGAGACTCATACTTAGTCATAGTCGTGGACCTGAGACTTTCATTTTTGTACTGTTAGTAATATACATTGTAGTTAGCCATGTAGCTGGTTTCTAGAGAAATCACTGAACCTGTAAAGAGTAGTGTAATGTCAAATTTTTACCTTTACACTTTGGTCACTGGAACAGGTGGCCATTCGTCTTCCATGATAATCATAAGATACATCATGAATCAAATCTTTGTGTTCAGCAGGAATCTCACGGGCAACAAACATGGTTCCTGCGCTCAGCAGCACAAGGCAACTACACACAAATTAACCAGGATTTTCCGTCTAAGACATTCAGTAACACCAAGGATACACTTAAGAACAAGTTACTTTGATTTTCAAACTTGCTGGTTAATAAGAGAAGACGAAAAGTTGACACAAAGCCGGAATATCAGGACGAGACAACCCTATTCTCGATGTCCATTTCCGCCAGGCGTATCATGCCAATTGGGCGAAATATTTGGCGAAATACTGGGTAAGAATTAGAGCTCACGTGACACTTTCGTTTCCAGGGTTTGGCTCTAGTCGGTCAAATTGAAGTGACGCTGCGGAAAGCCGTGAGCACGAAAACGACGAAGCCGTGGATACCAACAAAGTGCTGTGGAATCCTTTTTCATCTTTCTTACATTATAGTTTTTAATGGTTCTTAGGCCACGATATAGGTTGGAATAATATCGTGTAAGTTTGTTAGTTGGGCATTTCCCGAACAAAATGGCGGATTTAGATGAAAACGCACAGGATAGTTTGTTGGATGCAGCTCTTAACTCCACAAAGGATGACGACGCGGTACTTGGGGACATTTCTGCCGATCCAACAGTAGACGACTCTTTGGAAGATCCGGTAATTCTTGATTCACTTTTGCTAAAGTTTGTGTATGATACTTGCTTTAAGCCTAACGTGGTGTATTTGGCATGTTTCGTCTGGAATGAGGTAAGCGTGGAACTGAATGTTCAGAACCCAACTCACACCTATTTTTATGTTCAGTTTCCTAAGTAACTCAGAGGTACAGCTGTACGACGTGCCACGTATAAACAGTTTGATTAACCAAAAAGGCAAATGCTTAAGGATTAAGTTCATATAATTTAGATACACTTTCAATGGAAATAAGAATGTGAAGTTCATTCTAGAAACTAAAAAATGAGTTGCAAATTTCAGCATGGTTGACTACTCCTCTTTATATCGCTATGCTTGATCCCCACAGAGCATTTTTCTTCGTTTGGTTTAAGGAACAGTAGGGGTTCAATTCCAGAATGGGCTATTGCATCCGTCCACCCTCCAGTTGAGGACTTGCTTTTTCCTCTTAGGGGGTGTTTACATGACACCCGGGGCGACTTTCGCCCCGGAGCGAGTTCACTCTGGTTCCCTCTGACGGCTCTATATTTGATTACATGATGCCATCACAAATTTCATGCTGGTGCGAGTTCACCCCGATTCTTGTACCGGGGCGAGAATTTCACTCCGGTACGAAATCTTGCAACGGTATCATGTAAACACGAAATGACCACCCGTTTCGGTGTGAAATCGGTCTGCCGGTAGACTGGAACGGGTAGCGCATGCGTAATGTTCGCGATTTTGAATCATACGTGCATTTTATCAACATGAAGTGTACCTTCAAATAACGAGATGTGAAATAACCCAGTCATCATGTAAACGCGATACGAAATCAAAAAGTCATGTCAGTGTGAAACTCGCGCCGGTGCGAGTTTTCTCATGTAAACACCCCCCTTACCCCTGAAGATTGGCTAAAATTTTATTCACCCCTGAAGACTTCCATAAAATGTGGACTTACCCCTGAAGAATATTGTGAAAATTTGAGCTTCACCCCTAAAGGATTCCATATTTTTTTACTCTACCTCTAAAGAAATCCTTAATTTTTATAAATTAACCCTGAAGAATTCCATGGTCCCTTAAAGGATTGGGGGGGTGGTGCAGATATAAAATGCAATAGCCCAATTATGTACCTTGCCACAAATTTTCATGTGAACTGTGCTGCTACCATGGTCCCCAGTGGGAATATTTCAGTGGTGGGTATCCTGAAATTTAGCCACAAAGCGACTTCCAAACTGTCATATGACATGAACTTGAGTGAGCCATAACAGTGCACATTTGTTCCACTTCCTAGCCTCAAGCCAAGATTATTATCCAGGCCTACTATTGTTTGCTTTGTCCTCCTGTAACAAGAAAACTTGTCAAACCAGGATTTTAAAGTGCATTCTAAATATAACTATGCAATATGGTTGTTTTGGGTGCTTTCCATTTACCAACTGACACTGAAACGTCCAGTTGGGATGTAAATGGAACACAAGTTTTTTGAGCTTTTCCAGTGGAAAATTTCCAGGTGTACTGATCAATGATGATAAATGGTTTTTAGATAAAAGCTTTGAGCAAACTGAAAAAGATTGGAGCATGGTTATGTTAAACCCTGGCTAGACTCTATTTGAATAAACAGCAGCAAATGTTTGTCGATAAAACATATCACTTCACACGGCACAAGGGGGTTAAATCCAGGCAGTTTTGTTTTGCCTTCTTTCCCTTATCCTCTATCCCCTTTCCCCATCGATTTTTATATTTGTTTTTTTTAAATTTGATTACAGTTCACACCAGCTGTTTACAAAACACAAATGAAAAAAAACACACCAATAAACTGCCTGTTATACTGGTAGACTGGTTTTACTGGACAATATGTTTTAAATGGAAATTCCTGTTCCATTTCTTTAAAGCTGTCTTTGATACCAGTTTCAGGCTTTTGCGCCCATTTTTGAGTAAATGGAATTGATTTGCGATTCCAGAATGATATTTGCCAGTCCTGAATTTTGCTTATAGCATTTGCCCATGTAAATGGGAAGTGCCCATACTTTCCACATTGTCTTAACCTTGTGGTGAAATGATGTAAAAGCCTTAAGTAATAGTACAGAGAGAGAGACCTGTATCAGAGTTGTGGTTATGCAGGTGATATTTTGTTCCCTCTAATGTTGTTGAAGAGGATGGGCAACTTAAAGGAAAACTTTTTGTGGTAAACTCCTAGCTGTCTTCTCTTTTAGTAGGGTGCAAAGAAAACCAGTTTTACGGCTTCCCATTTGGGGAAGTTGCTGCTAGTATGTACAAGCCTAAGAGTCTTTTCAACCAGCCCAAAAATGTTTTTCAAAAGCAGCATTGATTATAGTTCTTCTGTAATTTGAATTTCCCAAGAAACCTCACTTTCCCTTTAGGCAAGTTAAGAACAGAATTCACTAGCCCAATTGCAAAATCCACTAGCCCCACGCTATCGAACACAACTTTCTTTGCACGCTGCTTTTAGCCATTCCGAAACATTACTATTCACCTGTTGTCTTTTAGCAAATTACAATGTACTAAAGACAAAAAGAACATAAAATAATCATTTAACAACATGTAGGATGCTAGCAATATGATTTTGATTTACTTTGGGCTCACAAAGTA
The DNA here is from genome assembly GCA_038088405.1 of Porites divaricata. NCBI lineage: Eukaryota > Metazoa > Cnidaria > Anthozoa > Scleractinia > Poritidae > Porites > Porites divaricata. The sequence continues at coordinate 2,161,892 of JBBMOI010000018.1, forward strand.
GTACTTTTTTTTACCTTTAGTGCACACCACTGCTAAAGACATATTTTGATCGATTGCTAAAAATTTCACCTTTCTTTTGCTTCATTGAATTGTCATCATCAAAACAGAGTCATTTCAATACAAATTTAACCACAAGGATTTTGTTCACTTTATGTATTTTTAACACCTGAACAACAAAAACATATGGCACAAATATTCCTTGTTCTATAACCCAGTTATTTAAACTATTCAATCCTTGATCAAATCGATTTGTATTTAAACAACTTGTATCCTTAGAAATTTCTTTGTATCAAATCACCGGTAAACCCACAACATGGATTGCAGAGTACTTCTGTAGGAAACTCTGTGTCCGTGTCTAACACAGTCACCTGGTAAAGGTTTTAGTATATTTTGTAATGGTGGGTCAGTTTGCATGCATTTCATATACTGTATTTCAAAGCAACTTTTTACATTGTATCTTGAATATTCCTCTGATGGTATATAAAGGAACTTGAAGCAATAAAAGCACGGGTAAAAGAAATGGAAGAAGAGGCAGAAAAGTTGAAAGAAATGCAGAAACAAGTGGAAGAAACAATTATGAGTCCCACAGCAGGAGCTGGTCAGCCAACATGTAAGAAAGCATGGATTTTAATCACAGCCTTTGTAGTTCATAAAATTGTCATCAGATTTTATTAAAAATGTAGGGAATTGAAAGAGAAAAAGAGTGGTTCTGATGAAATGTTGAGTGGGCATTCCTTCTGTAATGTGTAATAATTTAATCATGAGGTATGCTGCTGATTGATTTGTTCCGACCAATCTTTACAATTTAAATGTCTTAAAGTGCCCACAACCTAAAAATTTTTATTTTCTTATCTGAAAGTACACATTAAGACAGGAGGAGGAGTGGTGTTTAACATTGTTCTTATAAATAACTTTTTCATTCTCTTAGTTCCTAAAACTCTTGAAGAAAAAGGTGAAATTGACTCAAGATCAGTTTATGTTGGCAATGTAAGTTAACACTGCAAAGTAAGAAGTACATGTACCGTATTTATTCGGCTTTAAGCCTGAGCAATTTTTACACAAATTAAAGCTAAAGTTCAGTGAAATTTGAGCCCAATAGGGGGTCTCGGCTTATGGCCAAGAGTTTTTGACAAAAAAAATTTTCAGTGCATTGAAACTCTACTAAATGGGGATGTATTGACTTATAAGCTGAGCAAGTACAGTGGCAGCAAAAGATCGAATGGATCACATAACTAAAAAATCTGAATGTCAAGTAACCGTAGCTAAGCACAAAAATCAGTCCCAAATTGTCAAAATACATGTATCTGACAAAAACAGGTCTCGCAACTAAAATCTCACATTGGTAAGCCTTTTACAACTAGGGAACATGTAAAACAAATGAAAAATGTCAAGAAATGTGTAAACAGTCTGCCATAAGAAGAAAAATTAGGAAGTAATTATCTTTCTAGCCAGTACACTGAGATGCTCATTCACGCATTTGTCTCGAGTCGCGTTGACTATTGTAACAGCCTGCTCTGCACTGGCTGCCGGTTAAATTCCGAACTGACTTTGATATTACTGTTAACATGTAAGGCTATCAATGGCTTAGCGTCTTTTATCTCCAGGAACTTATTAATCTTAAAGAAGCATGTAAATACATGTACAAGTTACATTCCAATTGTGATGGACTGCTACTAAACCCTATGAACTTCAAGACTTTAACAAAGTTATGAGATTGATCTTTTGCTGCTGCTGCTGCGCCTCAACTATGGAATTCATTGCCCTATGCGCTTAGTAGTAGCCCCTCAGTGGCATCTTTTAAAAAGACACTTAAGACATTTATATTTCAGAAAGCTTTTTTTTGTAATTCTATGTGCCTTTTAATCTCGTTTTAAGTAGGTTTTGTGCAGTTTTTATGATTTAAGTCTAGGTAATTTTTATAATTTTAGTACAGTACGTTTTTCTAGATCAGGTCACATTTTTTTGGAAAATGGTATGTTTTACAGTAGTTTAAAGCCTTGTACCTGTAAGTAATGGCTCTTGTTTTAGATTTATCTTTCGTTCTTGGTTATGCTGAGTCTACAAGTTTAGGGTCTTGGCTGATAGCCAAAATCGGATTATCGCCCAATAAGTATGGTACATTTTATTTTATTTCTCCAGGTGGTTAACATTATGTTCTTGTGTTATGTATCACTACAGGTAGCTTTATGCACATGGTATCCCATTACTCCCAATGAATGTGTTGTTGCAGAAACATCTATATTCTTGCTAGGGAGGATTTTTGATTTGAACTCACCACCCTGCTGAAAATACAGTCATCTCTCTCTAAGACGGACACCTTTGGGACCAGTGAGTCCATCTTAGAGAGAGATCACTAAAAGTAGTGAAGAAAGGCAGGGACCAACTCTAGGTGTCCGTCTTGTAGAAGTGTCCATTAAGACAGAGTTGACTGTACTGGTTAAGCTCCAGAAATTTTTTTTGATTAATAGTGGACTTAAAACTTCCCCTCCCCCACCCCCTTCCTCCCCTGGGTGTTTTTTCCATTAACCCTCCATGGTGCAAGTATGGATTTTTTGGAAAAACACTATATGGAGATTCAGTCCCGTTTACAGCAAACAGCACACTCAAGTTGGCAATTTCTCAAAATATAAAATGAGCAGATAAAAACAGTCTAAAACAATTCTTATGGAGGAAAAATAATAACATGAAAGTACTTACTGTATTTAGTAGAAGTAAAGAACAGTTTAAGATAAGAAAAAGGAATTTAACTTTGTCACCTGGTACAAATTCACACTTGCCGTAAGTTAGCTCTAAAACTCTCTTATATAAAGCTGTGCTTAAAACAGAGATTATTATAAACTCACCTATCAGTAAAATTCTTAAATTTATTTATTTTCCCTTCAGGTGGATTACTCAGCAACAGCTGAAGAATTAGAACAACATTTTCATGGCTGTGGATCTGTTAACAGAGTTACTATTCTCTGTGACAAATTCACTGGACATCCTAAAGGGTATCTTTTTTAAATTCCTGTGCGTTATTTGTGTTAATATTGTCAAAGTTTTCATTTTCAATCTACTGTTTGTAGATTTGCGTACATTGAATTTGCTGACAAGGATAGTGTTGACAATGCAGTCAGTTTGGATGATTCACTGTTCAAAGGAAGGCAGATAAAGGTACAGTGCTCTGTTCTAGAATGACAGCAATGGAAATGTTAAAAGGAAAATGAACTTCATACATCATTTCATACAAGAAAGTACTGAAACAGTTGTACTGTATGTGAATTTCAGGTTAACCCTAAAAGAACAAATCGTCCCGGTATCAGTACAACTGACAGAGGTGGATCAAGAGGAAGGGGCAGGGGCCGTGGTTTTAGAGGAGGATACTACAACCCATATAACCCATATGCAAACTATGTACCCAGACCACGAGGAAGGGCAATGTTCAGGTTTGATCATCATTTTGGTTTAAAATTGTTCAAGTATGATTCTTAGCACTTACTTTTTAGCTTTTTTGTGTCACAGGTAACAGTCACAATCAAGACTAGTGTTTCAGTAAAGATCATGACACTGTTGTCACTTGACAGTTAGGGTTTGACCTTTGTTGTTTTTTACTTGTGTTGTTGGGTTTCATATAATGCATAACCCAGTAAAAACCAAGATGCTTTGGAGTTGGAGTTGTGAAACTCTTCAAATGCATGTCTCTCCTTTCAAAACATTTTGAATTTGATTGTTTCTGCATTTCATATTTGACCCAATCAATTTTTTCATCCCAAAGTTGTACCTAATGCCTCTGAAAATAAATAATCTATCCAAAGACTTGTGAGAGCAAACTTTAGTTAACACCTTAGATAGATCATTGTTACTCCTTGTTATTTTCCTTTGAAATTCACTCTGAAGGAATGACTGGCCTAATTTAACCTTTGCTTTCTGCAGGCATACCAAATTAAATATTGGTGGATTTTTGATGGAAACAATAAAATGTGAGAGTGGTTAACATACCAAAAAGTGTAAAACCTTGTTGAGTTGGATGGTAGCACAATCTCCACCATACCAGTGTGATATTTGAGAGTGAAGCTGGATCTTTTTTGTAGGAAGTGTTACATACACCTGTATCAGATTCAAGCTGACAATTTCTCAAATAAGAAAACAGTCAGATAAAAATTGTCCACAATAATTCTTATGCATGAAACTGGCATTAAACCACTCGCTTATGTGTGGACATCTCTCCATTTGTATTATTTTCTCGATTGTAAATGTTTTCCTTTGTATTTCAGGGGCAGAGGACGAGCGGCATGGTATTCACCATACTGAAACCTGGTACACAAGGAATAACCGTTTGCTGTCAAATTCTTGTAGCCTTTTTTTTTCCATGATATTTTGACACTTTACATGCATATTTTTAACAAAATTCAGATATTTTTGTCTTCACAGGTTTCTTGGCTTTTCTCAAGGGACCACATCGTGAAGCTTCTGGGGGGGCTTTGGCACTTTCCTATGGATTGCCTATGAGTAGGTATAGTCAACTGGACAATCTTAAACTTTATGGCAACTATGAAGAAAAAAGATAAGAGAAAAAAGAAGAAAAGCACTAAAAGAGAGAGAAAAAAAAAAGAAAAAAAGAGGAGAACAGCATTCTTGAAGAGAGCGAAAGGAGAAAAAAACTGGAGAAAAGTTCTTGTAGAGGAAAAAAAGAAAAAAAAAAGAAGAAAAGAACTTGTAGAGAGAGAAAGGAAGTGAAAACAACATTTTCAAAATAAAGGACAAGATTATAATTCTATTGTGAGCAGTTGTGGTTGTGTGATAAGCGAGGAACAATAGGCGGTAGTTCACCTATGGGTATTTTAAAAATTTGTTTATATTGCCTTGTCATGATGTGCATTCTTTTCTTTTTTAAGGATCAATAAAGGTTCTTGTATTTTATTCATAATCTAGTTTCTTGTATTGATTTTGTTGTAAGTCACGTGTGAAGTGGGTGATACCATATTAAGTTTTTTGCAATAAGCTCCTGGACATTTGCAAAAATTTGGAACTTTGGCAGGAGTGGTTGGAAAGATTATTAACTCAAATCTAGCAGGGTTTCTACATGTCTTGAAAACCCTCGACAAGCCTTGAATTTCAGGAGTCTAATTTCAAGGGTTTGAAAGTCCTTAGTTTTGTCCCACATCACCTAAGAAGGTGAAGTAGGGAGTTGTACTATAAAGTTTGTCTGTTTGAAGTGTGTACCTGTATAAGGATTAGTCACTTGTCAAGAAGGCTCAACCCTCCTCCCTCTGTAGTCCATTGTAATGTTCCCTATTCCTAATTATGTTGTAAACCATACAACCCTAGAGCCTAGCGATTTTGTTAAAAAGCACTGCTCTTATCTAGTGAAGCCAATTTCAGTTTACTGTCTGGCCAAACAGAGGGTAACCTATGCAAGCATGTTAAGTTTAGCGTGACGCGATATCTAACAACAGCTATTATATCTAAACTTGGTCATGTACAGAGGCAAAATTTTGTGCTGTGGGACAAAAAAACGACACTGGCCAGCGTTGACTCGTCTCTTTTTCCTTCTGACTAGTCTCCCTCATAGCCTGTTCCAGGGCTCCGAGATAGACGGGTCCGCCAAATTAAGAAAGCGCCATTCGCGTGCCTTTCACTTATAGCATTCGTGTTTGTTTCGTAACGGTCGCCGCCGTTCTGGCTTCTGATTGGTGTCAGAAAAACACAAGTTTTCTAGCACCAATCAGAAGCCAGAACGGCGGCGACCGTTTGGAACTGGTCTGGTTAGACATTGTCCCCAGGGGCTCTTCTCGCCGTTCTTTACTGTTCTTCGTGCCATATATTTTTCCGCCCGTTTAGACTTTTCCTCGTCCCCACTATCTGCCCCTGGGTCTCCGAGGATGGCCCCTGAGCTGCCCTTGCGGATTCACGTCCCTCCATTTCTTGTGACGTCATCAGGTTAAGGACACCTGTGTTAGCTGACCTCTGCAGGGTGAAGAGATCTTTCAAACAATACCAGAGTGAGCCCGATTCAGTCGAAGAGGCCAGAGGAAATGACCAAAAAATGTATCCAACGTTTGACCCTAAAAAAATTCCCGTGAAAATCTTGTTCCACGTGCACTACCCACCTTTTACCTTAACAACTTTCCCACCGAAATGAAGCCTACTAAATGCCCAGCATAAGAAAACAAATTTGCAAGGTAAAACGTTTAGTATTTTGCATCTGGATCAGAAGACCGCGAATTGTACGACCAGTAAACTGCTTTGTGTTACGTTTTAGCTCTTTACAGTCAGACTGTTCAGAAAAAGGCTCGACTAAAATCATGTTTTTTGGCAAGATTCCCAAACGGCAGCTACCGCTTTTGCACAGGCACGATATAAGCTTGTGCTCTCTTCTGCCCACACATAAGAACGCAGCCTCGTCCCCAGGCCAGTTCGCGCTAACCGAGTGATCAAAGGAACGAAAAATGCGGGGTTGTCACTACGATTTCAAGTTACCTGGTAAATACAACAAGTAGCCGGGGGATCAGACAGCTAGGGATTTCTTTGGTTCTACGTTTCTTCCATTTTCCAATAAAAGTAGCCAGAGACCACACTCATAGTAGCTGGGGAAAATCCCCGGCGCCCGGCTCTTAATGACAACCTTGAAAATGGGTGGAAAAACGTTGCTGAGAATTTCCCCCAGGAGTGGAGGAATTTAACAAGATTACGTCCCTGGCTCAGGACCCGCCTGGGACCTCCTTTGGGTTTAGAGCTCCTCAACAAAAAGTTCCCCTTGACATCCACCTGAAAATAGCACCCATTTGATTACATAGTTTTATGCCTGTGTAGACGGCGAGACTTGGCTTGCAGGAATGTTTACAAAAACCACAAATAAAAGCACCCGAGGATTGATAAGCGATAAAACCGGGAAAAGAATAGGCAAACGTCACTCGCAGCTCGCCACAACAAAAAAAGCACTCTTTGACTCTGATCCTGTTAGCTACGCAAGCTATAATAATTGAGAACCAAAGTTGTCTCTTCAGATCTATTTGCGTTGCCATCGGTCTAATACTAGCGTATTTTACAAGTAAAATGGTCCTGCCTTGGTGTCAATGAAACAAGTTTTATTGCGGCTTATCTACCATTACATAAACGAAAAATTAAATAAGATTCACAGTGGACAATCTCGTCCCCAGAGCAATCTCGACCCAGAGCTCTTCTGCGCATGTAGAGGAGAGGGATCAAGAGCTCTGGGGAACCCTGGAGCAAGATTTGTCTCTGATTGGTTTCAGCAAAAAACAATAAATGTGTTTCTGATTGGTCTATTCAAGTTTGCACGAGAGCGGTTGAACGTGCGGCGTGTCTGGCGTGTGAGCGGGTTTTTTCCCTAGACATGTTGAAGTAAACACGGCCGGCCGATTCTTGAAAACAACATTTGAACGACTAATTAGGCAGAATTACTGGATTTTCCAATTTTCAAATAAAATAGCTTAGCTACATATCGAAAATGAACCGTGAACCAGAAAAAGATTTGAATGCAAAAAAAAAAATAATAAAAATACACCGACATCTTTGCCAGCTATAAGTTAAGAAGCGTGACACATAGCTGATTTTTCTTCGACTTCCACGTTATCTTGTTCACACGAAGTAGCCGAGTATGAATGAAAACTTCAGCTTCTTGTCGTAAATTGCCCAAAAACAGACTTCCAAGAAGAAAAAAAAACAGAAAAAGTAAAAGTGATACGTGTACAATGCGACTAGATATTTATAGTTCTCTTCTTTTCCCACGATATCACATTTCAAAGCAGCTTCGCTGAAGTGTTAATGTTCATGAACAAACATAAATAAAAGGACGCTAAATTCATATTTTGGAAAGTTTTATTGGAATTTCCATACGTTTATTTTAACAAGCCATTCGGGTTTCACTTACCGCCTCGTGAAGTAGTCCACAGAAATATTAATCAACTGCCAAGCATACGCAAACTTCAAGTCTCAATCTGTGATTGGGAACGTTTAACGGTATTTTCTCAGCAGCTACCACAAGAGCCTTGGATACCTGAAAATTCTTCACGGCCGTTAACTGAATTTCTTCAGTTCTAATACCGAAGCAACACAACACTTCGCGATGAAGCAGATATAAAAGAAGCAAAAAGTTTGGGTAGGATGAAAGAGCATGCGCTGTGAGACCCAAATAGCCAGATTTTAGCTACTCCGGCGCAGAGTTTCCCAGAGCTTACGGGCGCATTCCCAAACCCGTAAGCACTGGGGTCGAGAATGGTCCCCAGAGCCTCCGTTCGGGGCATGCGCAACATCGCTCTTTCACTTCTCAGTCAGTGATTTGGGGCGCTTTCTATTCAACCCAAACTTCCGGAAATTTCGGTTAGTACATCAAATGGAACGGACAATTTCGGTTTGGTCCGACCGGAATATTTGGGACCAGCTTTGAAGGTGGTCCACAGTAACCGGTCTGGTCATTTCGGTCGGTCGGACCGAAATGCAATCTCGTTCCCAGAGGCCGCGATCCTTTTGTACAACGACGGGGATCCCTAACCTCCGTCCGTTACCCCATCCGCTGGACAAAAGTAACGGATGCTCTGGGAACGAGATTGACCGAAAAGTCCCTTTCCATTTGACAAAATTGTTGTTCCCAGTACCGCTCTTTTGTATCCTGCTTACAAGAACGATAACCAGACGCGCAGTGGCTTGTGTCGGGTGTGTGCAACCGGAATGTACCGTTACATTGGGCACGTGGAATTTCCGAAATTTTAAACCGGAATTTTTCTTGAATGGAAAGCGCCCTTGTTCTACTACGCATTCCATCACACTCAGGCACGCCGTTCCTTACAGATTGTAAAGATAAGGATTCTTTCAAGTTACTTTGCAGTCATATCGGACATGGTGGTTGCAATACAATGGACGTAATTTTAATGTTAAATATGAGTTTTGTTCTTGAAGAGGAAAATAGTATGAAACGACATTTTTCAATAAAAAGAATTTCCAACTGGACCGAAGCATTCCATTTACGTTTCCACCACAATTATGAATTTTGATCATTTCTGTGTGATAATATCGGAGCATTATACGTTTCTGGAAAACTGCCCACCTACCCCTCCCCTAAGCCAACTTTAAACACTTACTTCGCAATTAGGGCAAAGTGTTGGCTTAGGGGAAGGGTAGGTGGATACTATTTCCCAGAAACGTATAATGGTCCATAATATCTTACGAAAAACTGACCCAACTTCATGAAACTGAAATCGCCAGCGGAAGTTCGGTATATAAAGGTAATAGGCGTGCAAGGAATTGTGGGAAAAACCCGTTGCAGTGTGATTAAAAATTCCAGATGCATCGTTGGTAGTCGAAAATGTTTAGCCCTGTGCGGGTTAGGTCTGCTCCCTTTCTCACTCGCTTCAGGCTCGCTGCAGCAATAACTGCATCGGTCATTACCAACTGTTACCAACTCAGCCATTGGACAGCAATTTTCGCGCGTTTTGATTTAGGACAAAAAACGCAAGGCTGATTTTACAGTCGGGAATATATAATCTTTTAACCAATATTTTGGAAGGCACGGCCTTCCTTCTTCAGGGTCTTACAAAGAGAATAGCGTGCAATATGATACTTACCATTTTCGCAAACTTCACCTTCGCAACCCCCCACCCCCCATCCACAAAATCGTGCATAAGCAGTCCTCAACTGTAATACCCTGGTGAAACTGAAAACAAGGGTTATACAAAATTTGGGGAAATGAGGTGTTCGGTACTTTGCCATTCATTGTCCTGGGGTCAAAATAGCATCACGTTTCGTCACAGTTTTCCGGCCAAAGACGAAACTTTAGCAACAAACAAAGTAGCTGTACTAACACAGGGCCCGCGGAGCGGATTTTCAAGTGGGGGGAGGGGGGGGGGGGCTAGTGCGAACGCGTAAGCGTGAACAAACTAGGGGGTTCCGGGGGGAAAATTTCAAATTTAAGTCTTCTGAAATGGCTATAAATTCATCTAAAACTGCCAATAGTAATATAAATTCGTAATTATACATCGGCACTTAAAACAACAAGTTACAGCTTGGCCCCCACGTTAGACGAAAATTTAAATGAATTGAATAGCTAAACCCAACACACGCAACGGTTGTGTGCCAACCGGAAATTTTAAAGTTGGATTCTCTGAAGGTGCCAAAGTTGTTAAAGTTGCCTTTCCGGGGCAACAGCTACACGACAAAGTTTGTCTGTCCTCTGTTTGTGGGTGTTCAATATTGTCAGATTACCAAACGGTGTTTGCGTGGTAAGTGACAGATCTGAGTAACCAAAGTAAAAAAAAACAGAAAAAAAATCACCATCCGAAGAAATGAGGGGGCTCAAGCCCCCCCTCCCCCCCCCCCCAGCCCCACCCCCGCGCGGTCCAATACCAAGAAAGCAAAGAAATGTTTTCTGATAAAAAGAAAATTCTTTTCTGTCGCAATTTGGAACTGAAAACATATAAATGCACTCGACAAACTTCCCAAAACATAAAGTTCTTACTAACTAACATCTTTAATTTATAACAAAAAAATACATTTCATTTAATTTTTTTAACCAAATGACTTTAGTAATTATTAAAACAACTATCGTTATCAGTGTCGTTACATAGAGCTATAGAGATATGCTGCGACCCTTCACCTCGGGGGTATATGTTCTGGACTGCTTTTCACTTCCCCTAGCTAAGATAGGGGATAGTCGGTTTAGTCGAAACGGAATTTGCAGCCATTTGAGAGAAAATCGGCCAAAAGGCAGGGATTTTTTTGCACACGATAGGCTACAATATCAAGAACGAGCGAGGAAGAAAATATCAATAATTGGCCAAAAACAGTGCTTGACGGAAGAGGCATGTTGGCGGTAAGTAACGTTTTCAAAAATCTCACGATGCTGTGGTGCTATTAGTCGAGCGTTGCTAGTAAACTGAAGGTGAGGTGAAGAAGGCTCGATATTGGCCAAGTTCTTTTTGGGGACCGAGACGAAGACCATGTTAAGAACTGTTTGCCGGATTAAGATAACAGACGGATTATAGTTACTACAATTAGTAGTTACAGGAGAAACTAAAATGGAGCCATCTGCATAAATTATGTTTAAGACGCATTGTCATAAACAGATGAGGACCGTTTACACTTGTTTAAGTGTTAACAGCCTTCTAGTTAATTAATACAGGGGTGGTTATTATAGAAAATGCGTTGCAGCCTAACTTTGCTTACCTCTGGAAATTTCTGGCTTCGCGTATGTTATATCTTTGTCATTTATTATATTACACATACTTCTTGTTTCAAAATGGTTCTATAAACGTAACCCTAAAAAATACAGTTGAGCCTCCACTAACGGCCACCTCGGCCACTTTTTGTGGCGGACAGTCAATACATTGGCTCTTGTTTAAACCTCTCTAAAATGGCCACTTTCTTCTATCAGAGGTCTACAAACCAACTAAGCGACTGCCAAGCGACACCAAAGACTTCGGGAACACTTAAAGCTGAGCAAGAGAGAAACCTGAAGTAATACCTCTTACCACCTGCAGGTTTACTAAAATTTAAGAAGTGTTTAAAAATACGCAAGTGAGTTGTGATCCAATCCGATTCTCACGAGTAAATGAATGAATATATGGAAAAGTACTAAAGTATACACAGCTTTTCTTTTTATGGGCCACGCGTTTTGGAAAGAGCGCATTGGAGACAGAGTAAAATTATTGGAATCAAACATTTTAAATTATTGTCTAAAGAAAACAACGGCCAATTTGCTTAAAATAAACGGAATTAACGACGTTTCAGAGAACTTAGCTCAAAAATTTCGCAGCAAGGGCCGAGCCATGTTCCTCACTCTACTATCCCCGCTCCCCATAGGAAAGTGCGCCTCTGGCACATATCCTGTGCCTGACCAGCCATGAATCGTCCTTTACCTGCTGAGCTAAAATTTAGGGAGAACACTGAGAGTACATACACTCTTTGAACGGAAGCCTTACTTGAGCGTAACACCTTGTTTGATAATGCAAATCGCGTCAAATTTTTATTCTAAAATACACTATATCCAATATTATAACATTTCACCTCAATAAACCAAGAAAACATTGTCAGGAAGGAAGGGGGCCGTTTTTGCCCTCAAGGAGGGGGCAGGGGGTTTGTTGTTGGCGACTGTAAAGTGGAACTTCACATAACTGACAGTGTTTATAAATAAGTCCAACCCAAGACAAGCTAAGTGGTTTGTCTTTGCATTTCTCTGTAATAGGAGTCATTATTTTGACAGGCCTTATACAGAGTGTGATTACGACACTGTGTAGAATTTCAGGAGGTCACATGAAGCAAAAATATAAGATATACCATAAAATATTTATTACAAAATTCAAAAGTTTCAAGGGCTTTGCATGACTTTTGCAAAGCTAAATAGATTTCTTTTGTTCAAATAATACACTTTAAAAGTTAATGATAAGATTTTGTAGGGATAGTGTAATTATAAAATGCTCTTTTAATATCAGAAGCCCTATTGTGAAAGACATCAGTACAGAAAGCATTCTTTTTATTGCCCTGTTTTATAGGATTATTACCATGCAATGGACACTATTTTACATTAGTATAATTACATTGATGACTATCGAAAATAGAGCACTGTGATTGGCTAAGAGCTTCGCTCTATCCCGCTATTTATAGCATTGAAGGCTAGCAGTTTTCAAAATGGCAACCAGATTTTTTGATGTTTTGGGGTCGCAAATTGATCAATAATTTTATTTTCTCGAATAATCATCAATGTAATTATACGAAAACTTCGTCTCGGTGACTTCGCCGATATTCACGTCACCTTCGGCGACTAATTTTGTTAAGTATGGATGGCTCTAAATCATAAATCCTGAAGGATCAGAGTTTTAAATAAATTTACTCAGTTAAATGTACTATTACTGATCAATCTTGCTTCATCATTCCTAAGACAGTCCTTTCAAATATTCTACAGAAAAAAATAAGAGATCAACATAAGTTCTTGCTATGTAACATTTTTCCTTAACCTTTTTTTTTACATGAAACTTTATTTTTGAACTTCAAAATCGTGATACTTGTTCAATCCTACCTTGATGTGATGTTTTCTCCCGGATTATAGAAAGGATTGCAAAACATGTCTGTATAAGCGACATGAAGTTTCCGAAACATCTGCAAGGAAAAAAGGGACAGAAATAACCGAAGAAATCAAAAGCTTCAATAGTGAAGGTAAACTCCAGACAACTAGAATGGCAATGCACCATGTGGCATTAAACTTTTGTGGGCACTTTTACAATTTTATGATCTGTAAAACAACATTCCTGCAGAAATCCTTTCAGCAAAAATTAACTCTAATGAAGTAGACCAGTGAGAAAAACCAAATGTGTGCAATAACTTGGAGAAACTGCATCAAGTAGTTATTGCTTAACTATTGCTGGGATAAAAAAAGAACAAGGGTAGTTCAGGTTCATGGCTGTGCTCTTGCAGAGCCTGGTGGCACATGGTGCTGAGTTTTTTTTTTGACACCGATCATATGCTGGACAACTTAGATTTTATTCAGGTTCAGAATACTGCCAGACTCCCTATAGTTTTTCTTACACCACAGCCTTGAGGTTGTTTCACTTATAATTATTTTAAGTGCTTATAGTTAAAAAAAAAAATTTAGAAAGTGTTAAACATGCCTTCCCGAAAGTCCCCAAATTTAACCACCACCACAAAAAACAGTACTGCATAAAAGTAGCATGGTTCATACAACTTCAGACAAACAAATTTCAAGGACCTTTCAGGGATTTTTCAAGGACAAATTACGGTTTTCAAGGACTAAGATGTATTTTAAAAAATCAGCATTCTTTAAACCCCTCTTGAACACCTTATTGGCTAAAACACATCATGGAGTCATTTATGATTTTTACTTCTTCAGCCATGGTTGATCATGTTATTTTATACTACTTTCTGCAACAACACTTTGAAAAATGATTGGGTATGACTTGCACCTGAGGTCCATAAAAAGCATTTAAAATACAGAAACAAGATAGTAAGATATTCCTCATGCACAAAAGTGAATTTCAAGGACTTTCCAAGACTTAATAAAGAAATAAAGTATGTAATAAAGTACTTAAGGACCTTAACCAAATTAAAGGACTTTTCAAGACAACTGCTAAAATTCAAGACCTTTTCAAGATTGTACGAACCAGGAATTAGTTGCCACAAAAATGGGTGATTGGCAAAATTAGACTTCCACTTTAGTGCCACATGGTATGTTGTTGCTGTGAAGCCTGGTGGCTTTGCAGCAGACTAATTGAGGTCGTGTATGTAACCAGCCTGGGTTGCCTGTGCCCGAAGCGCACAGATAAATAATACGCTGATTTATTCTCATGGACTTTTATACAATGTAGCTTGATATAAACACTCATTTCAAAGTTCCTTCGTGGAGTAGCATTACAAGCACAGTTATTTGTCAAGGTTAATGTCAAGTATCAACAATCAAAATAAACTGCAACTGATTCAAATTATTTGAAATATCATGCTTTAATCGCTGCATTTCGCTTTCCATTCGAAACTACTAGTTGACTATTAGAACCATATCCAAAGCAAAAGGTTTTAAGTCACATTAACATGAAGTTGAGTAACTTTCATCCTACGCTATAAAAGTATCATAATGTTAAAAGTTGTCTGTCTCCTGTGCTCAGTTTCTGGCCCCATACAAAACAACTTAACATTATGGTAGATAATGCCATCACTCACTGTTCTTATTTCATTATCTCTTAAAGCAGTGTTAGCTGATTCCACAACAACTACAAACTTGATCTTAGTATTTGTTACATAACCATATCTTTCACTTTTGGTCAAGGAAATTAACCATTGACACAAAAAGAGTGAGAAAAAAATAATTTAGCTCTGACAAAATTACTTTGTTCAATGATGCCATTGCAAGAATATTAGTCAAGTTCTCATACAATCTATTGAAAAATCTCCTTGCTTGGTTATCTCTAAGAAAAAGAAGCATTTATGTTACAGGTCAGATTTGATAACTTCCAGGTTAAAATGTTTTAAACTAGGTTGATTCCACTTGGTCTCCCAGGATAAGGAGACAAAAGAATTTGAGAATCAACCTACAAGGTTAAATCAAAATTAACCTCAAATTGAATTTGACCTTTAACATTTATCTTCTGCTCCTCTCTTAGTAGTAGATGTATCCTCATTGGAACTAGACATCTTGTAAAGAAATCCTAACTAAAACTAAATCTACAGCAGTTCAGGTGCCTTCAGGTTATCTAAACCTTTTTGCCTTTTGCCTACACATTGTTGCATAGGAGCTGTTTTCAAACCCAAAAAACACTTAGGTCACACTTGCTGTTGACCCATGGAAAAGATAAGGTTAGATAGCAATATTTTGACAGTCTATTTCTTTCAATTTTTAATGGGCCATATCTCTCTTATATACAAACCAAACAAAATAATTTTTTCTGAATAACCATTGTCCTTCAGTTTTAAAACTCTAGTAAAGGATACACTTTATAGTCTTCTGTTGGATATAGCAAACCAAGGTAGAGCTCTCGAGGGTCATTGGAACTTTTAGTAAGTGATGACACTAAATACGTTAAATACAATGTTAGAGTTACAAATCATAACTCAAACAGCTCTGTGAAACTTTCAATCAAAACGATTTGAAAAACCTTATCTTTTAACAGCCTGTGCAAGGGGACTGCAAGTCTGGGTGTACACATGTATCTCTGTTGTGTAGAGGAGAGTACTATACTCTCTAAATAAGAGAATTCCACCCAGCCATTTATTTTATGATTTTTAAACCAGACACAACAACGTACAGTTGATACTGAGGGACATTCCTTTTTTCTCCCACAACCCCTTAAAATGGCAGGACAATCCAAACCCTTAATATCATGAAGATCAAGGATATCAATCACCCTCCGATATCTACATAATTCTTCAGATCATAATTATGAAAGCCTCATCCAATACCTCAAATTCATTCCAAACAATTTCTAAAAATTGCTTTAAAAAAAAAGCTACAACACGCTTACCTCCACCAATGTCAAGTTCCTGTCTTTAATAGCCTATTTCTTATAAAGTTCATGAATAAAAAGGAATCATGTTTTATTTAGTCCAGCAGCTATTCTATAAATAGCAGATGTCATCCGTCCAGTTCGTATTCTGGCCATGTTTTTAGGTAGTAGTTTGGCAATTTCTTCTTTGCAAAACATGCAAAAGGTTCCAACCTCATCCCAAGGGTTTCTCAGTTGCCACCTATTTGTTTGGCATTTAAGCTGTACCAAAATTTGACACCATTTTCCAAATATCACAAATATCTTCCCAATTTGGTCTACACTAGTTGGTTATATGAAGAATTACTTGCAGGATTTGAGCCAATCAGGAAATAATCAGGAAATAATGTTTGTTACAGTTGGTATCCTTTCAAAAGTGAAATGCAAAGGGTTGCTTTATCACAGGCAACCCAGGCATAGTGCACATGTGTGTCAACAATTTGGACAAAATCAGAACGATCGGAGCTAGACTAAGAGTCAGAGATATTCTACTGAAGAGGAGAAAGAGAGAACTTTCTGGGGAAAATAAACCAGGACAGTCAATAAACAAAGAGATAATGGTAAAGATATATTTATTTGAAATATTACATATTTTTAAATTCCTCTTCAGTAGAATATCATCGACTCTTAGTCTAGCTCCGATCAATCTGATTTTGTCCATGTTGCTAACACACACCACGTCTGGGCTGACTGTTGTCCTTTTTGTTGGCAACTTTGAAAAAATATCTGAAGAGTCCAAATCTTATCACCTATACTGAAGAAATTCAGGTAAGATTTCCATCTAACCCCATACATTTTTTATGCATAACTCAGGTAACCCAGTAGCCTGCGAAGCGCAGACGTATTTCTGGTCGTCGCTTCTCTCCCTCCGAAAATAACGTCTGCGAACCCGAGCAGCAAAACGATTTCCGTGACGTAAACTTTTTGTTATAATGTTGGCCAATCAGATAAAAGGATAGAATACAGCTCGAGTGCCCCCTCACGACCTCGCGCACTGGCATGTCTTGGATTTTGGCGAGAGATACCAAATACGCTTTGGAACGTGAATTTTACGATCTATAACAAGGTTTCCTGCGACGTTGAATGCTGACTTCTTTATGAAGCGAAGGCTTCTCAAGCTACGAATGTGATGTGGGCTTTTGGTATAATTTCGCTTTATAAAATATGGTAGTACGTGACATAAACAAAACATGGACAAAATAATCGCTACAGTGAAAGGAAAATAATATAGCTTTAATAATGACATCGCGCTCAGACTCGCGATTTATTTCAATTTAACCAGCGCTGACAAAAGGTGGTGAATCGATTGTACAGACACATCCTTGACTGATTCAGAAATCTCTGATAATCGCTCGTTAAAAATTCAAAATTCCAATAGCATCGCCACAAAACAATGATTTGAGGGTCGGACCCAGCGTGAAATAAACATTTACAATCAACTGATCATAGTCAAGATGACATTTCACCTATGACGCTTCCGAATCGACTCATCTTATAAAAGCTATGGAAATTAAAACTTTGAAAAGAACATGTATTTAATGAAATATAAAAACAAATATAAACTGCTTTCGATCTGATCAACTTGAAGTTCTGTCTGAACCAAGAAGTAATCACGCATGGGAAAGAAATCAATTACCACATGTCCTAGCTTTTAGAGATAACGAAAGATACTAAAAAATATCTATAGAGGCACGAAAAAATATCGAAGAGTTCTCCAAAGCATACTTTCCTGCGAGGAACCAGAAAGGAACAGAAGCAACAAACGGCATGATGCGTCCTACTGTCGTTAGGACAATTATCATTTCGAATGTCATCAAAACAAGAAGGTGTGATAAATCATCGTCTCCATAGGCAAATAGATAAAAAAATTTCCTCTGCTCTTATCTTCAATATGAATCCTCTCGGTGCTTATTTCCTCAATCAGCCCCACAATCCAGGCAAACAAACTTTCATAAACGCGTCGTCCTGAGGAAAAAGGGCGGCTGTACACAGGCTTCGCCGTCCTTTCAATTTTGACTTGTAAACATATCCAACAGCACCGCGCACGATCTCACGATCTTGCGAGAGGTCTCGCGAGTTAGTTCCTTGATTTTAAGAGCTAAATTGTGATTGGCTAAAAAGGTTTTACGTCACAGAAATCGTTTTGCTGCTCGGGTTCGCAGACGTTATTTTTCAGAGGGAGAGAAGCGACGACCGGAAATACGTCTGGGTTTCGCAGGCTAGTAACCCAAGCTCACTGTTTGTGTCACGTACAGGTTTCATGACCTGAGTAAATACAGAGAACATAAGAGGCAAAGTTTAGGTCAGGAAATTTGCTAGAAAATGGAAATAAAAATCGATGAAACTTACCATGTGGCGAGTTGTTATTGTCCTTAATATGCACATAGTACGTACTATGTAGGAAAGATGAAGCAGACTATTTTTCTCGAAACTTTGTGTGCATATTAAGAACAACAACAACTCACCACTACCACTACCTCTAGCAAATTTCGAGACCTAAGCTTCGCCCCATATGTTCTCTATATTTCCTCATGTTATGAAACCCGTACGTGACACAAACAGTGAGCCTGGGTGACCTGTGGTAATAATTTCATGTTATTTGCACAAATAGTTTAATATGAATAGAGTCAAAACATGTTTTCAAAATAAATGTATGGTTAATCGGAAATCTTACCAAAATTTGAGCCTCCGCCTCCCCCCCCCCCCCCCCTCCCACCCACCCCTTTTAACAAAACATGAGAGAATCTTCAATCCACACTTCATGCAAGTAAATCATTTTACTTAAACTAACCTTTCTCCTCTACAACATCAAGCGAAGTGTGTACCGTGTAGTGAAATTTAAGCTCTTCTTCAGGAGAAACCGTCCGTAGAAATAACGGGTAATTCTAAAGCAAGATCGACATATCTTCAATGGAGAAAAAAAAGGTTTTCAAAATCAACCAAAATGAACCGAAATACCTCTTTTCCTATGACAGCAACACAGACCGCCATCTTGATTTGAAAAGATATACCGCTGGCTAACCTCGTCCCCACCCAGCCCCCAGCCAGCACCCAGCCCCGACCCGCCCCGACCCAGACCAAGCACCCAAGGTCTCAGGGTATTCACGTGACGGAATGCACGAAATACGCACTCCAGAAAATGGCGTTTATGGGTTTAAAGATTTGTGCTTTGGCACTTTTGCTTCTTTTAGGAGCCGCTGCTGAAGATGAAAGAAAGCCAAATATTATTTTTATGCTGATGGATGATGTAAGCTAACCTTTTTTTTGCAAATTTTACGTAACTTATAGCTGATTGCGCTTGCTGGGATATACTTCTACGGTTTCTTCAAGTTTTGACGCACTGATGGCTAAATATAAAGCGAAAATTCACCCACATCGCTGGGAAAGCGCCTTAATGTAATTAAGGCTGCAAAATAGTAAAATTTTACAGACGTTTGTTTGGTGGTCGACTTGCCCGGGGGGGTATCCCCTTATTCATCCCGTGCTAGTACAGTCAACTCTCACTTTATGGAGCAGTGGGGGACCCAAGGGAGGGCCCCCCTTATTTTTAGACCACACTGATGCCCAAAGGGCTGAAAAATATTTTTTGGAGACCTCCCCCCTGTCTGTAGGTCTGGATCTGTTACTGTGGTCACCTCTCTATTACTATTACCACAACTATGTTCTCTATAAGACGGACAGCAGACACTTTGAAAACACTTTAGAGGTGCTTTATGCTGTGAAAAATAACTCTAAATGATAAAATGTAGGTGCTGGTCTACATGACAGTAAATTACAAAATTTTTATTTATCATGTAGTCTTGTTCCAGTTTGCAGATCAGTATCAACTGTTACTCTTTTAGACCATGAAGCCATGATGTTTGCTTGTAATGAATGTTTGATTGCACCAATTTTATACGAAAGTAATTACTCTTTCTGCTACAATGTTCTAGTTTTGTACAAGTTAAAAAAAACATGAGGGGACACAAATCGCCTGAACTGTAAGTATCCTGGAGAGTCCCATACAATTTACTGTAACGACGTTACAGTAAATTGTATGGGACTTTTGGAGCACCTTAAGCAGTATCCGAGCGAGGCGTTATAATCCTTTTCTTATGACACGGATTTGATAATTAATTTCCTCTATACAGATGCAATTACCGGTCTATACTTGTCATCAAGTTGTAACAAATGCATCTCAATTTTCGCCAGAACAATGAGGCTAGTGTTTATTTACTGCCGACTGGTCCTCAGCAGCACGCACTTCAGGAAATGATACAATTTAAAATTATTTGCCTCGATAATGACTCTACCTGGAAGAAAATATTATGCCTCCCGCCGCCGTTTTGCGAAAACGCGAGGCGCAATACGGGTACCTTTAGTTTCTTCCAAAGCTGTCAATGCCGTCACAACTAAAATAAATTAAGTTTATAGTGCAAATAAAAGGACTTAATTATTCCTTTCAACGAATAAATTTTTATCGCTCGCTGCGAATTAAGCCCGCGAAAATAAAAATGTATTAAAACAAAACCGGATCGAAAAAATAAATGAAATCACCAAAAACCGCCAAGACGGCATCTTGGGAGAGTCGTGTGGATTTTATTAGATAAGCTTCGAAAATTGTACACAACTGGAACGATCATATTGCGAAATTTCTAGCCTTCCTCATGCTATAGAAAATTCAAATATTTCAGATAAAACAGTCGTTGGGTGCCCTTGGATAAATACAAGATCGCTGTTCCAAAACCCGTACCGAATTTTATAAAAGAAGCCTCTCTCATAGCGGAAATGTGTTTTGAAACAGCTTGGCTGTGGAGGTGCGGCAATTGACATCCCTTTATGTTTTTCAAGAAAAATTCAAAACCCTTATTTGGAGATATGTAATGTTTTTATACGGCCTCCTTGTTAACTATGCTTTTTATTATTATTATTATTATTATTATTATTATTATTATTATACTGAAAGTGAAAGCGCTTTCTTTATAGAAAAAAATAATATTTAATTCCCACAACAATTAATTTTGCGAAATCACGAAGCGCAGTATGGTCAAAAGCCGTCATCGCAAAGGCCGCGAAAATAAAGATGAAAAAAAAAAAAATGGATCAAAAATACCACCGTCTCGGAAGCTTTGTCAAACAAACCGTGGGTAGGGTTATTTAACATATAAACCTGGAAAAGGAGACATCTGCACGCAGAATACATTTCATCGTAGTAGTGATGATTTCCAGAATGGACCTCGGGAGCCTCATTGCCGTAATATCTTATACATTGCAGAAACGACAGAGAATTGCTCTGTTCGCGTAGTGCTAACTTTCCGCTCCACAGTCAAAAATCATATGCATTGTCCATCAGCGCGTAGTTACTTAGTTAAGCAATATGCGTATCATTGTAAGAGACGGACCATTAGAAAACTTATGAGGAGGCGGGCGAAGTACAAAAAAAAAAAATCGCGCAAGAGAAAATTAAATGAAAAAAAGTCAATCACGCAAATTAACCCTAAAAAATATTCATGCTTTGGCCTAAAAAAATTCATACAAGGAATATGTTAACGAAAAAAATTCCTGCGGTTCAAAAACTCCCCACCCCAGATAACTTTTCTCATGGTCCGTCCCTAAATAACACGGTTCTAGAATATCTGACGGCCTCGCGTTTTGTTCGTCCACAACCCCGCACTGAATTTTTTTTTAAAAAAGAAGCCTTTCTTATAACGGAAGTGCCTTGTGGAACAGCTTGTCTCTGAAGGTGTGGCAATTTAAAATTAAAAAGGACAATTAAAAAAAACTTGATTTAGATATGTAACCTTTACACAAGGCCTCCTTGTAAAACAGATTATTTTATTATTGATATCTTAATTATTTGTTTTCATCTTAGATTCTAGTTGAGTTAGGTAATTATTTTTCTATACTTGAATGTAGATGTACCTTAAAAAAATACCGTTTTTGAAAAACGTTACCTTACCTTACCTTATCTCTGTGGTGTGCCTAAATTTGTCTTGCTATGGTTTGTAGGCAATACGAATTCCCTTGACCATCAATTGTGTGTCAAAACAATATATCAAACGCGCGATAAAGAAATAGTCGAAGTGCCATGGTGTAGCAATTTATGACAGTTTTAACACCTCTATAGTCTATGTTCGCAGGCTCTGCCTAAATAATCACTGGGTTACACTGCACCCATGGGTGCGCCACCTAAAGTGCAGCCTATGTTTGTTAGCTCTACCTAAAGAATCACTGGGTTACACTGCACCCATGGGTGTGCCACCTAAAGTGCAGCCTATGTTTGTTAGCTCTACCTAAAGAATCACTGGGTTACACTGCACCCATGGGTGTGCCACCTAAAGTGCAGCCTATGTTTGTTAGCTCTACCTAAAGAATCACTGGGTTACACTGCACCCATGGGTGTGCCACCTAAAGTGCAGCCTATGTTTGTTAGCTCTGCCTAAAGAATCACTGGGTTACACTGCACCCATGGGTGTGCCACCTAAAGTGCAGCCTATGTTTGTTAGCTCTATCTAAAGAATCACTGGGTTACACCGCACCCATGGGTGTGCCACCTAAAGTGCAGCCTATGTTTGTTAGCTCTACCTAAAGAATCACTGGGTTACACTGCACCCATGGGTGTGCCACCTAAAGTGCAGCCTATGTTTGTTAGCTCTGCCTAAAGAATCACTGGGTTACACTGCACCCATGGGTGTGCCACCTAAAGTGCAGCCTATGTTTGTTAGCTCTATCTAAAGAATCACTGGGTTACACCGCACCCATGGGTGTGCCACCTAAAGTGCAGCCTATGTTTGTTAGCTCTACCTAAAGAATCACTGGGTTACACTGCACCCATGGGTGTGCCACCTAAAGTGCAGCCTAAGTTTGTTAGCTCTACCTAAATAATCACCGGGTTACACTGCACTCAGGGATGCGTCACCTAAAGTGTAGCCTACGTTTGTCTGGATTACACTGTACTTACGAGCTTTTGCCTTGCGCTCTCTTCAAAGAAAAAATGCCATAGTCCGTTGCGCCAAAAATCACGCTTTTCTTTCTTAAATTTTTGAAACCATATTGGGCCCCGAAAGACAGCAAATGTTCCTCCGTAATAGAAGAGTATTTTGCTAGGGTTAATACAAAGGTGCAAAAAATTATCAGCATAATTATAGCAGACAAGCATTGTCATCTAACCCCTGTCACGTAGCCGGAATAAGCTAGCCAAGTAAATAAAGCATATAACTAGAAATCGTCGTCAAATGGTCTCGATAACTACATTATGCTTAACTTTGAAAATCAAGTTTATCGCTTGTATCCGTGTCACGCACCGAAAAAGCGAGGAGTCATCGTATGACATTAGGTAACAGAGGTAATACGCACGGGTTTCACGAGTTCTATGCGCGATTTTTCGCCGAGTAACAAGTTAAAAACTTCAATTCTTACCTTCCAGTAGTCGGTTCTTTTACCTTACATTCGCCAACACTAGTAAACGCGAACAAAGCGATGAAATCCAGCACTCTTCTTTCACAAGTAGCATGCTCCACGAAGCCGCTTGAAGTAAAATCCACCGATATGCACTGCATTCTCGCTACAAAAATAAATATTTCTCGTGGGGAAAGTACAACGAGGGGGAAAAATGCCAGATCTTCGCCTCGGCAATGTATTCCAGCTACCAAGCCGGCGTATCTCCAGAAGGTGACTCGAAGTGGGACGAATCTTGTGATTTTTCTAGGAGCCCTTTGCGCTCAAACTAATTTATTCTGGCGCGAAATGAAGATTAAGAAAATGTCTCTGAAATCTAATACACAACAAGGAAAATTTCGCACTTTCGAGGAGCGCGACATATTAAATGGGATTAAGTCGGATTAGCTACCCGCGAAGAAAACTTCTCTGCGTGAGATTGTACTTCCAGTAAAAAGCCTCTGTGTCCTCTCATGGACATCTTTTCAGGGCCGTAGCCAGACTTTAGAACAAGACGAGGCAGGGGGGTCTGGGGGGATGCTCAGAAATGCTCTCGTAAGCATTTTCCGTGGCATTTTTCTTCAGAAAAGTCAATCTTGGGCAAGTGTAGAACTTCACTTTTTTATTGCTTAGCGAGTGGTGCCAAGTTAATGACCATCTGTATTTTAAAGTATTCAAATTTTGTAACACGTATTATAACAATAAAATTAATCCACGAGAGTAGCCAACATGCATGGATTTTATACTGTAGATAATTAGGAGAAGTCTTAGGTAACACTTTTTTTGAAGTTAATTCTTAGATGATATAAAATATCATGCTCACTTATCAATTACCTGTTTCAGTCAATACGCTCTTGCTTGTGTTCTTCAACTTTCAGACAGCCATGTCATAATATTGCCATTCAAAATCAAGACGAGGCAACTGCCTTGTCTTGCCTCATGCTGGCTACGGCCCTGTCTTTTCATTGCGAATGGGTTCAGCATTAGTTTCCTAAAATTACTGGCATCATGTTACCTCTGCTCTCTATAAGTTGGACACCTCTCTAAGACGGATGGATAGTACCGTTATGTGCTGCTGAACAGGGTATACAATTTGACTATTTCATTATTGAGTGTTTGAAAGGGTGTGTTTTTGTCCAGAAGCAAGATGAACCAAATGCCTGTTCCATCACTATTTTCTCTTTTCATTTGTTCCAGATGGGATGGGGTGATTTGGGAATATTTGGCCACCCAGCAAAAGAGACACCCAATCTGGACAATATGGCAGCAGAAGGAATGCTCTTTCCGGATTTCTATTGTGCAAATCCACTTTGCTCCCCTTGTAAGTGTTGTTAAGTGTCTCATGGTACATTAACTGAGGTTAATTTCTTCCTTAGGTAAAATTTGTTTTCAAGCCAGGCTAGGTCTATTGGTGAACTATTCCATGATCAACTGGTTGTCTTGCGTTGAATGATCTTCAATCAAGGCATTGAAAAAAGTACTTGCCAAATTTTCCAACCCCAAAAAATTGTGGAATGGAAAATTTCAAATTGTCATATATGGATGGTTAAACTCATCTCCATGAGGAGAGTCAGGGATAGGTGTCTGAAAGCTCCTTACAGGTGGCAGCAACCTCTAGGCACCATTACACTGAATTGTTGGGTTTCACTAGTGTCACACCATCAAAGATCAAAACCATTCAATAGATTGAGTCCAAAATCTGGGAAATGAAAGGAGGTGAATGTGTGGTTCCAGAAAATATCAATGTAATAATAATAATTGGACATTTTACTCGTAAAATAGAGTTAACTAATTAGAGTGTACTTCAGCCGTTGTTTTCATTATGAACTACTTTGCCCTGGGTGGCAAATATGTTGCTATCGCACATGAAAGAACACTGCGTGACTCAGCTCAGGTTTAGAGCTCCTTGTTTATCTTAGATTACATCAATAACTGACTTTCAGTTGTTTATACTAACGTCTGTGTGTTGCTGCCACCCTCATTCCATTACGTATATCACTAGGGTGTGTCGCTGCCACCCTCATTCCATTATTACTAGGGTGTGTCGCTGCCACCCTCATTGCACTGCTCATTGCTAGGGTGTGTTGCTGCCACCCTCATTCCATTACGTATAATTATTACTAGGGTGTGTCGCTGCCACCCTCATTCCATTATTACTAGGGTGTGTCGCTGCCACCCTTATTGCTCTACTCAGTTTTGGGTGTGTCGCTGCCACCCTTATTGCATGCACTTTATGGGGTGTGTTGCTGCCACCCTTGTTTTACTCCAGGGTGCACCCAACAACCTTTAGTCCCATTTACTGCCAAAGTCTGTGTATTCTATCTTGTCTACATAGTTAAGTGATTAAGTTGTTAAAATAATTTAACATTTATATTGCGCAAAATACATGTAAATATGATCAAATGTCTTCCTTAGGTTCCTTAAATATACCCCCCCTCCACACGGAAAATCATTGGAAATTCCGAAGGGGGGGGGAGTCAAAGGCAGTAATTTCCGAGGGGTGGTGGGGCTCATGAGAAAGTACTTTTCCAAATGGTGACGAATCACTTACAAAACATTGAAAGCAACCTACGATTGATTAAAAACATACCTACTGTACGTACATTTATGTGAAACAAAAGTCAGTACTCCTGGCCACTGAGATGAGGTTAACATCATTAGCTTTAATGTTTCTGTTTTTCTTTGAGTAGGCTAGTGCTACAATCTCCAGAAGAATGATGTTTCTTGGAAGAAAGTCAAAACAATTTAAAATGGCAGACATAAGTAGAGTCTTGTCTTCGTCTCATTTTCATCCAACCGACATTAAGATACTTTCACTTCTGTTCACTGAGTATCCCTTTTCACTACCTTCACATGCAGAAACACATTTTTGATAGGTTTCATGTTTTATCAGTGTTTATTGAGGGTAGTAACTCAAAAAAATTGCAATGAGACAAGAATACTTTTGTTCCCATTTTTGCTCATAACGTTCGTGTCAGAGTAAGCATAAAAACGTAGCTAGAACAATCGACGTTTAAACTTTGCAACCCAAATGTTTAAGCTTATAAGCTTACATGAAAACAACACAGACATAATTTGCAAATGTGATTGCTAGAAACTAAAAGTTTGGCTGAATAATGAGCTTAACAAACCTTTACACTGCATAATACCGTATTTTTGTAACTAAGTTAGTATTCACTTTCTTTGTTTTTAAGTACCAAAACCACTTTGAATTTCCAAATGGTGGTAAGAGAAGTCCCCATTTAAAAATTCTGGAAATTCCTAGGGATGGGGGGGTCATCAAGTCCCCCTGGAACGGAACATCCTGGGGGTTGGGGGATGCAAATCAAAGAGTCTTCTGTGGGGGTGGGGGGGGGGTATGGATATTTTCTAGAAACACAATATCCAAACAGCCTTGCCAAGAATCAGGTCTGCAATTTTACTAATATGCAAGATACTGAGGAATGTCTTACCCAAATTTATAGAGCTTTGTATTGAGATGCCATGTTGGTATACCTCATAAGGGGCACCAACATGGCAGGTGGAAACCAACAGAAACATCTGTGACCGAGTTTTGCTACAATATTGTCGGAAAGTAAAACTTGGAACTTGATAATTTTCAAACTGAATTTTGCTGATGCAAGATCCAGCCATTCAGCCCTAAGTGGAAAAGTGAAATGTGTGGTTCCAAAAAATATCCATACCACCCCCACAGAAGAGATTTGCCGCACGACCCCCCTCCCCTCTGGATTTTCCAAAATCGGTCCCTAGAAAATACCCCCCCCCCCCCCCCAACCTCCCCTCCAGAATTTCCAAAATTTTCTCACACTCCCTGGAAATATTGCTATCTCTTATTGAAGTGAACAAATAAAACGTTTTGTTCACTAGGATGCTAAATTTTGGTTGTGTCATGTATTTTCTGGAAGAAAGCTTTGGAGGGGAATACTGGACAAAAATGTTATTGGATCGTACCATAAGGTGCATTATATCGAATTTGCCTGTATACTGTCTTACCGTACCCGGTATGCTGTTATGTCGTACTCGGTGATGTTGTATTGTAACCGGAACACTGTATTATCGTACTCGGTAACCTTATATCATAACCAGAATAGCATTGTATTGTACTCCGATGCTGATGTATCGTACCCGGTAGTCATATATCGTAACTTGTATGCTGTTGTTTCGTACTCGGTAACCTGATATCGTAACCTGAATGATATTGTATCGTACCCGATGCTGCTATGTGGTACCCGAAATGTGGTCGGCGGCTTTCAAAGTACGTCAAATATGATCATTATAATGGACCGTGTTTAGGTGCTTTACGTGCTTCTGGTGCTTTACTTGCTTGACGTGCTTTGCTTGCTTAAAGTGATTTACTTTAGGTTCCCAATAGGTTTAACCGTTAGCCGTCGTATGTGTATATTGAGCTTGCTATCATAGGGTGCTTTTAATGTGACATAGCATTGCCTTCATTGCTTGTGGTGCTTTTATGGAGGGGAATACTGGACAAAAATGTTATTGGATCGTACCATAAGGTGCATTATATCGAATTTGCCTGTATACTGTCTTACCATACCCGGTATGCTGTTATGTCGTACTCGGTGATGTTGTATTGTAACCGGAACACTGTATTATCATACTCGGTAACCTTATATCGCAATGAGAATAGTATTGTATCGTACTCTGATGCTGATGTATCGTACCCGGTAGTCATATATCTTAACTTGTATGCTGTTGTTTCGTACTCAGTAACCTGATCTCGTAACCTGAATGATATTGTATCATACCCGATGCTGCTATGTCGTACCCAAAATGTGGTTGGCAGCTTTCAAAGTACATCAAATATATGATCATTATAATGTACCGTGTTTAGGTGCTTTATGTGCTTCTGTGCTTCTGGTGCTTTACTTGCTTGACGTGCTTTGCTTGTTTAAAGTGATTTACTTTACGGTCAGTATAAAATACGGACTGCGGACCACAGACTGCAGACTGAGTATAAAACACGGACTAGGTATAAAATGCGGATTGCGGACTGAGTATAAAACACAGACTAGGTATAAAATGAGGACTATGGACTGAGTATAAAACATGGACTAGGTATAAAACGCAGAGTACAAACTACATCTATGTTTATAGGTAAAAATGAGAGAAACGGAAAGCGGGCTTGCATAAAACAGTAGTTCCAGCTCCTTGCCTCGCAAAAACATTCCGTAAGCCAGTCACGCAGTCTACATTCTCCTCATGTGGAGAAGGAAAGCATACTGAACGGACAAGGAAGGTTATGCCGCCATTTAAGGCAACTGAAATTAAACTCTGAATTTTGTTAAAAGAAGGAGTTAGAAGAGAACCAATCAGAGAAGCACCGAATAAAAAGAATAGTATTGGTGTTAGCCGAATCAGAGTAAAATTCCTAAAGATGCCTCTATTCCGTTTCAAATAAAGCCTTGGGAATAATAAGAAAATGAAGAACTCAGACGAGAAGGTCAATATAGGGGCATTCCACGAGGTAAAAAAGCAGTATTTAGGGGGGAGGGATTACTTGATCACCTATACATGAATAATAACCGAAATGAATCATCCAACCCAACGTTATATTCTACGCGATGATTATGATGACATGATTTACACCCTGCTCCTGAACCCCAGAAGGGTGTACTCCTAAGAATTTTTTGGTGGGGTTATGCGCCCTGGTTCTCTAAATCCTTACCCTGTTTCAGAATAAAAAATGTCATTTAATTTCCACACCGCTTTTCAGACCTGATCTCTAAAATCCATCCCCATTTTCAGACCTGGCCTAATTTAGCCTGTTCCAGGCTCTCTTCAGTCCGAAGTCTGCAGTCCGCGTTTTATACCTAGTCCTTAATTGTTTTATACCCAGTCCATATTTTCCAGTCCGCATTTTATACCTAGTCTGTATTTTATACCCAGTCCGCAGTCCATAGTCTGCAGTTCGCAGTCCATGTTTTATACTGACCGATTTACTTTAGGTTCCCAATAGGTTTAACCATTAGCCATCGTATGTGTATATTGAGCTTGCTATCATAGGGTGCTTTTAATGTAGCGTTGCCTTCATTGCTTGTGGTGCTTTGCCTACTTGAGATGCAAAGAAACAAGCCAAGATCACTTTCATTGAAAAAAAGGAAAGGACTGTTAACTTTTAGAAAATTGGAGACCGATTTCACTTATCAACATTCATGTTAAGGTTATCCTGGTCTCAGCCACTGGGATAAAAACGACCAACTAAGCATTTATTCATTATAATCAAGTGGTTCAGCGACCGTAAAATTCAGAAAATAAGCCCAGGGGCTTATATTTTTCAAAGGCCCTTTTTGAGGGGCTTATCTACGGAGGGAAATTTGCGATTGGGCTAGCCTTATAGCTGGAAGTACAAGCTCCCGGGAGGCTTACATTTGGAGGGGCGATTTAACGGAGGGTTTTTTGCGTTACCATTTTGGGGGGCTTATTTTTGGGAATTTTACAGTATGTATGAAGGAGCACCAATATATTAACAATATCATAGATTCTTTTTTCAATTATTGTCTCACAACAGACTGTTTTTATCTGTATAGGGGTGGTGAAGTAAGGCTAACCTCTTTTCTCCATATTTCTTTATGATTGCAGTTGAAACTTTTGCTCTAGCAGTTTGCCAAAATACAGTTATAAACCGTAATTACAAGCTGTGATGAAGATACAAACAATAATGTTACACCGGCTGTTCTATTTGACATGACTTCAGCACCGACCCCTTTTAAACCCGGGGGCACTCAACAAAGTTTTATTCCGGGAGGTTCTGCCTCGAGGTCCAACCCCTTACTTTATGTACCATTTTTGACAATAAAGGTGCCACTTTTAAATTAAAAACTTTTATTGACAAATGCTGTTCTTTTCACAAACCTAGTTTAGAACTTTGCATTCCTTTCAACTGCTGTAAATGCGCTGTCTTCTAGATGCGAGCTAATCACAAAACCAGAATATTTCATCGACTTTTTTACAACAGTGATGTATAAATTCTTCTGCGGTCCTATTAGGTCATTTTATATACGGAAAGAACAGATCTTCCTACCCCTTCATATACTTCAACTTGTTGAATCAGCACCATTCATATTCCTGAAGCTTGAAAAAGGTACCCTTTTTGAGTGGCCTGCCTGCGTAGGCCATTATGTGGAAAACCTCCCTCCTCCAACCGTGCATGGACTTGTAATTAACTCATCTAAAAATGAAGGAATTTGGATCGTCTCGTCCGAAGGCAAAATCCAAGACCTTTTTGGCATAAAATGGCCTGATGAACCAATCAAAGCCCTTAATTGGGTAATATCATGCACTCTTATTACATCAAACCTTTGCACACACAAAAAAGGAATTATGAGATTGGACAATCACAAATTAACGACGGTTGAATATAAATCTGTATTTTTGACATGTAATGGTAAAAAACAACAATTTTTGACGGTTGACGAGGGTATTCGATGGCTAACGGTTAAACCTATTGGGAACCTTAAATAACCCGACCCATTCGAACAGATAACATTTTTTTTCAAATGGATAGCCCAGCCGTTCAAAAGGATTGCAATTTTTTTTAACAGAAAGCCAAAGCCATTCAAACGGATGACAATTTTTTTCAAACAGACTAAGCCCAAGCTGTTTGAAAGGATGACAATTTTTATTTGAACCACCTGAGCCGTTCAAAAACAGCAAACCGTAAGGAACGTTTTCACGTGAGAGGTCACGCCACGGGACTGACAAAATATGTTCGCTATGTTTGTTAATCCTTATGTTTAGTGTTTTATATCTCTGCAATTAAGTTATCGTGGTAAATTTGTTATCTTTGTTGTCTTTGTTACACTCTTATGTGTCACGTGAACCCTCAGGAAAAATCTCCCTATGGTGCACCCCCATCCCTGCTGGAAAATTAGGCAAATTGATCCCCCCCTTCCCCTGGAAAATCCAATCTCTTCCATGGGGGTGGAACCACACAATACTTACCAGAAAACAAAACTTACCTCTGCTTGTGAAGAGCAGTTATGTGAGCTAAGTGGGTTGGCCAACTCATGCAGCTGGAGATGTAAGTTCATGTAAAAGCCCTCAAGTTATCCCACATATTAGTGAAATCCAACTAGTGGTCTATTATCAATGCTGCATTCTGATTGGTTGAGCTACTACTAGGCTATATGTTATAGCCCATTAGTAGCGAAAAGCGCGGGCTTTTTGGCGGCAAAAAAGGGTTAAAATCTAGCTTTAACAAACTGAAACTTTTTTATTCTTGATATTTTTGACCAACTAATTGGATTTTACTAAAACAATTATAATTATTCCTCTCGCCCTCATGACCTCTGAGTCAATAGTCCATTCGGCCTTCGGCCTCATGGGCTATTGACTCTGAGCCCATTCGGGCTCGAGCAATAACTGTTAATTAGTGAACAAGCTGAGGAGACCATTGACAAGCATTGTATCCAGTTTAACCTGACCTAAGTTACATTTAGCTGGTTATCATTTCCCTAACCAGGTTCAGATTCAGCTAGGTTAGTACCATGGTGAGCAGAACCCTAACAAAGAGCTATGAGGGTGTCAATGGGGTATAACTGTAGTCAGTAAACAGCTAAAAAAATGCTACTTAGTCAGTAAACAGCTCAAAAATCGGCACTTAGTCAGTAAGCAGCAAAAAAAACGTTTAGTCAGTTAATTTGCAAAATTATTTTGAGTCCCGCAGACGGTTATGGCCGTCTATAGGGTAGTTTTTTACGAATCACTTATCTTCAAGACTCCCAAAAATAAGTTTTATCCCACTTTCCAGTTTGCAATTTTCTTGAACACTATTATCGAAGCTAGACTGCAAAACAGTCGGTTTTTTTCCTCAAAATTGGTAAAGCGTGCCATAATTAAGAGTCTTATGCGCGCCTTGCGCGCGTGCCTATCGAAGCAGCCTGAACATTAGTTTCTGACGAGAGCTCTTACAAATCCAGCCTAACCAC
Source organism: Porites divaricata (assembly GCA_038088405.1). Lineage (NCBI taxonomy): Eukaryota > Metazoa > Cnidaria > Anthozoa > Scleractinia > Poritidae > Porites > Porites divaricata. The sequence goes on from JBBMOI010000018.1 coordinate 2,194,236, forward strand.
TGCTTTTATCTGTGTGCCATTTAGCATTTTCAAGGTAGAAGGCACCACAACATCACACTCCATCTCCTAATTCTTAGTTGAGGCGAACATAAATTGGAATCAAAGTCAGAGTCATACTCTTCGATGACTTCCTCTTCCTTTTTTCGATGACTTCTTCTTCCTACATTGGCAGGTTTATAGCCCATGCGGGCTGAGATGGGCAATGTGCCAGCTGAAAATTTTGTTGTTTGCTGCCTAACAGTAAGCTGTCGAACATACTGCCCATGTTCACTTGCCTATTCCCTTGTCTTGTCTATGGGCACTACTGGACTTTGGTTTAATTTTGCAATAGCAGAAAGGTAATGCTTTTTAATACAAACTCATAAGATTACATGGCTACTGTGCCCTCTGGTCCATTTGTGACTTTCTGAACCAATCTTCATGATCAATTGTACATCTTTTAAGGAACCTTGTAACACCCTGTAGACAGGTTTGCGCTTCTACAAAGGTAGACTTCCACACCTGTCTCGCCTCGCAAATGAATTCCAAAGTTACGGAACAAGTCCCCAAGGTGTGTTAGGAATTCAACTGTACCATCCAAAGGGGTTACAAACTTGACACACGCTGTAGCTGAATCAGTCACGTACTCATGATAATAATAATAATTTAATAATTTACCAATTTAAATAGTGCGTATTTACTTGTGCTGATCAATAGCGCTTTACAATCATATGTTTAAAAGAAAACAAAAATACATTACCGTGAGAATAAAATAAACTAAGTTACAAACTATAAAAATACTTCTTAAAAAGATAGGTTTTAAGTCGAGATTTAAAACTGTTAAGTGATGTTGCTTGACGAAGCTCCACGGGTAGCTCATTCCAGAGTTTCAGAGCTGCTGCTGAGAATGATCTTGCTCCCATTGTTGTAAGCATCTTTCCCTTGGGATGGTCCAATAAGAGCTTACCAGTAGACCTAAGATTATAATTATAATGAATTCGATTTTATACTAATAAGATCGCTAAGATAATTTGGCACTAGGAGGGGTGGCGAATGGTAAAATCCGAGACTTGCCGAGACGCCGAGATCCTAGTTAGAAATTCGAGCCCGAGACTCAACCATGCAAAAACGAGACTTTGAGACTTATCAAAAACGTTTCCGAGATTTCGAGATCCTGTCAAAATTTTCCAAGACCCACGTTTTTCGAGGTACCATTCGCCACCCCTACTACGCCATAAATACATTTAAAAGTCAAAAGTAAAATCTTATAGTCAGTGCGCAAAGAAACCGGCAGCCAGTGCAGCTCATAAAGCGCCGGTGTAATGTGAGAAAACTTTCCAATGCCAAGAATAAGTCTTGCTGCTGCATTTTGTACATGCCGCGGTGTAATTTAGCGATCTGCACCTTTGGTAAGCCAAACAATAAACCATTACAATAGTCAAGACGGCTGGTTATAAAAGCATGAACCAATTTGAAAGTAATTAAAGAATCTCTCGACAGGTATTTCTTAATTATATGTCTCAAGTTATGTAAATGATAAAATGCCGCATTACAAGCCTTGTTTAGATAGATAGATAGATAGTTTATTTGTAAAAAGCTTGCAGCTACTAAGCTGAATTGTGTATTTACAATATAATAGATAATACGATATAACAGAATCTTACAATAGTGAGTATAATAAAATGATAATGATAATTAAGTCCTAAAAATATAGCAAAACTTAAAACTGTTAAAATATATACAACGTCATCAATCTCATTTGCAAAACTCACCAAGTGCTAATTAAAAATTCATTATTAATACATGATCTTACTAAAAAACTATTTTTGAAACGTTCGGTCTTACATTTGGGAATCGCAAAACGCCTTTTGCACCGAAGATTATAACACGACGGCCCTGACGATTGAAGCGTATTATGTAAGCAATGGGCCGGATCATTAGCAATCGAGAGGAAGGTCTTTTTACATAAGCTAGCGATATAGTCATTGATAGACATAATATTTGAAAGCTCTAAGGCCTTTCTATAGGCCAGTCCCAGGCAAATGATTGATAGTGCTTGTTTCTTTACATTCTCTAGATCTTTCTTTAAATACAATGGCAGGGCATAGAAGAACGCAGGTGATGCGTAGGTCATCACTGACCTTATACAAGATGTATAAAAAAGAATTAATTCATGCCTTGCGACATTAATATTGGCCCTTTTCAATTGTATTAGGAAATACATACGTTTAGAAGCTTTCTTTATGATTTGATCAATGTGCATATTCCATGTAAGGTTGTTGGAGATCATAACACCTAGTAATTTGGCGCTTTCAACACATTCTAGCTCTTGGTTATTTACTACTATAGGCGTGAGTTGTGGCTTGTTCTTTGCAAATGAAATCCTAAGCTCTTTACATTTTTCACTGTTTAGTTTTACTCTATTCTCAAAAGACCACTGCACGACAGTATCTGCAATCAATTGGGAATTGCTACTGGCTCCTTTCACAACGATCTCGGAAGTAGTTGTATCATCAACATACTTCCAGATATTGCCTGCATTATTGATTTCTAGATCGTTGATGAGCACCAAAAACAACCACGGGCACGGTTTATATGATCAGTCATACTTAAGTTGCTGTCAAACCACGATCCAAGGTTTCTAACACATGGGCTTGGACTGATACGATTATTGCCCACAGTTATGGAACACAAATCTAATTTATTAAGCTGTTGTCGTGTGCCGACTAACAAAAACTCCGTTTTATCATCATTGATCATCAACCGATCTTGAATCATCTATTTCCTCACCGCGTCAATGCACTTTTCCATAGCTTGTATAGCATCTGAACTTGAGCAGTATTGCCGAGGGGTTAAAACTCAGATACAGCTGCGTATCATCAGCAAAACAGTGAGCATCGGGACGATAACGTTCCACAATCTTAAACAGCTTGGAGGCATATATTATGAATAGCAAAGGCCCTAAACATGAGCCTTGGGGTACCCCACAGTTCAAGTCAAAAGGATGAGAAAGAACTCCATGTACAGAAACACGCTGACTTCGTTCAGACAAGTACGATCTAAACCAATTCAGAGCAGTCCCACGTATATATGCCAATCTCATCCGATAGCCTCTCTAATAGTATTTGATGATCAACAGTGTCAAAGGCAGCAATATAAATGTTAAATTATTATTATTATTACTGAGATCCAGTAAAATTAACATAGTGACATGTTGAGAGTTCATCTTTAACAAAATATCGTTCATCGCCTTGATAAGTGCAGTTTCAGTGCTATGAAATTGCCTGTAAGAAGATTGAAGTGCAGGAAAAATAGCATTTGAAACCATGTGATCGTAAACTTGATTAAAAATTACAACTTTTTCAGTCAACTTGGATACGTATTGTAAGTTACTAACTGGTCTGTAATTTTTGTACAGCAAATGCAATCCAGGTTTCTTCAAGATAGGATTAATAATCCCACATTTCCAATCATCTGCAAATTCTCCAGAATTAAGAGACAGGTTGATCATTTTAGTTATGACTGGTAATAGCACATCAGCACAGTTGATTACCATAGATGTTGACATCGGATCAAACATACAGCTTTTCTTCGGAGAGCAGCCAATCAACTTACTAACTGCACTTTCAGTTAAAGGGATAAAGCTGTCCAGTGTTCTAGTTGGTAACGTTTTCACATAGTCAAAATGAGAATCATGCAAACAATTGGCTAGTTTGTCCAGTTTGACATGGATGCTGCATGGTGTCAATCTTTTCAACAAAGAGACTACCCATTTCATTGGCTAAAACCAGTTTGTCACTAGTTGGTGGAAAAGGTACTTCATGACCTTGATTTAGCAACCTCTTTGTTGCCGAGAATAGGTTCCTTTGATTGGAGTTATTTTCAGCAATAAAGTCTGATTAAAACGTACGACGGGCTTCATTCATCAGGTAGGTTGTAAAGTTCCTCTTCTTTTTAAATTCAAGCAAATCATGGACACTTCAAGATCGACGCCATTTTCTTTCAGCTCTCCGTCTTTCCCTCCTTGACTCCCTAATATCTTCACTAAACCAAGGTACCAAAGGCCTCACTGTGATAAACTTAGTGACAAGTGGAGCATGATGATCAAGAGCCGCAGATAATGTAGAATTATAACATTTAACAAGATCATTCAGAGCATCAGGGCTGTCTGTAGCAAAGTTGTGGAGAGTTCATCGCATAACAGGTTAATGTCAACCACCTTTGTCTTCCTGAAAGAGATTTTTTTGTTCGGGAGCGGTGGCCTGTCCAGGGTTAGATCACAAATCAAAGCAGAGTGATCAGAAAACAGACAGTCAGTCACAGGGATGTCAGCTAATAAGGAGTCGCACTGTCGAGTAATGATCAAATCCAGGGTGTGTCCTGATTCGTTTGTTGGCACATTAACATGTTGACTCAAGCAGCTCCTTTAAACAAACACTGTCTGCATTCCCCGGAACGTCCACATGGATATTAAAAATCACCTGCTATCAGTACCGGTACAGATGACATTATGATATTCTCCAAAAACCTCGAAAAATCAGCAAAAAATACACTCATCGTGACAGGATGGTCAGTGTCCTTCCCTCACAGCAAACACCATGAAATGTCACAGAAAGACAGGAAGCAAGTGAATATTCACAAAAAATGCCTTCTTTTCATTCCTTAATCTAAATAATTGTGTTATTCTTAGAATTTAGCCTCATTTTTTTGTATTAATTTCTTACTTTTAGGACTTTTACTTTGCTCCATATACGCTTAAAAATCACATGCTTTTATACGCTTGTCAGTAAATATTTTGTAATTTATACGCTTATGATAGCAAAAAAAGGCCTTTATACGTTGAACAGTTAACCCCATTGACACCCTCAGCTATCTGTGTTTGGTTGAATGCTGGTCTGACCTGATAATTTGCAGGATTTAATCCACAATTTCATGGATACTCTGAGTTTGCTTGTGGAGCACTGTGCACTGTAAAATAACAGTATAAGTATGCTTTATTTTTGTTAACTTAACAATAAGTACAGTATTGTAATTCCAGAAAGTCTAAAGCTTAAGGATATGCTACTGTTATTTATTACCACCTTCTCTGCAAATTCAGCAATATTTATTATTTTACCACTGCTTTGTCCTGCATTAAGTAATTTTTCCAAAAAAATTTATTGTCAGTGGTACTTCTTCATGCTTAGCTTTGTGTTTTCCTTATAAACAGCGCGTGCCTCACTACTTACTGGCCGTCTTCCAATCCGCAATGGATTTTACACAACCAATGATCATGCTCGAAATGGTAAGTGATCCTTTTATTAGTCTAAAGGTATAGTAATTTATTTCTAGTGGTCTCCAACAGATCTAGACAGGCTATGTGAATGTGCATTGTATAGTAACTTTAATATTTTGAAAGCTTTAATTCCATTCCATATTCAATATAACCACCCTTGTAGGTTATACTCCTCAGAACATTGTTGGTGGAATCGCAGATAGTGAAATTCTCCTGCCAAAGATTCTTAAAACAGAAGGTTATTACAGCAAAATAGTGGGCAAATGGTGAGTTGAGTAGTTTGTTAATTGTTACAAAACAGCATGATCTGTCTGAGTGTAGTGTTTTTCTCTGCATTATATTAGTTTGTCTTAGGTTTATTTTCTTATGAGAGGTCTAGAGGATTAAGACAAGTACAGTACTAGTATCGGTCAGTATAAAACACGGACTGCGGACTGGGTATAAAACACGGACTAGGTATAAAATGTGAACTACGAACTATGTATATAAAAACAGCTTTAGAAAGGTAAAACTGAGAGAAACGGAAAGCGGGCTTGCATAAAACAGTAGTTCCAGCTCCTTGCCTCACAGAAAAACATTCCGTAAGCTGGTCACACAGTCTATATTCTCCTCATGTGGAGAAGGAAGCAAACTGCACGGACAAGGAAAGTTATGCCGCTACTCAAGGCAACTGAAATTAAACTCTGAATTTTATCAAAAGAGGGAATTGGAAGAGAACCAATCAGAGAAGCACCGAATAAAAGGAATAGTATTGGGGTTAGCCAAGTCAGAGTAAAGTTCTTAAAGATGCCTCTATTCCGTTTTAAATAAAGCCTTGGGAATATGAGGAAATGAAGAACTCAGACGAGAAGCTAAAGGTCAATATAGGGGCATTCGGCAAAGTAAAAAAGCAGTATTTAGGGGGGAATGCATTATGGGATTACTCACCTGACGTGAATAATAACCAAAATGAAGCATCCAACCCAACGTGATATCTACGTGATATTCTACGCGACATGATTTAAACCCTCCTCCTGACCCCTGGAAGGGGGTACTCCTAGGAATTTTTTGGTGAGGTTGTGCCCCCTGGTTCTCTAAATCCTTACTGTATTTCAGAATAAAAGTGTCATTTTCCACACCCGTTTTCAGACCTGATCTCTTAAAATCCATACCCATTTACAGGCCTGGCCTAATTTAGCCTGTTCCAGGCTCTCAGATAAAGAGGAGACTACCCAGTTTCCTCCCGTTTTATTTTGGCACTTTCTCAATTCAGCGGAGCCAACTATCTTGGAGCCTGGAACAGCCTAGGCCTGATTAGGCAGAAACTAGTATGTCATCGTTATATATTATAGATTAAAGCACAACAGTAGATCATTATCTTTTGAGCGCAAACAAAAAATTCTTCAAATGCATTTCAAATTCGCATACTTCTATTTCATTCTTATTCATTTAGAACTGAAAACGATAAATACATTAGTACATGTACACTCCCGTAGGTTCCTTGAAAACCATACCCCATTCCAAACGAAAATGGGCAAAGTGTTTTCAGACCACCAAAACGGCCCATAAACCATACCCTTTGGGGCAGCAAATACGTATATGGCTGATATAAGAGAGTACCCCCCCAGGTCCTGACCCCTTTCATGACTATGGCCATGTCTAAAATGGGTGTAGAAAATACCATTTTTGTCAGGCTCTTGATTCAGAGAACCTCCACCAAGAATTACTATCTTATACCCAATCCGCAGCCTGCAGTCCGCGTTTTATACCTAGTCCGTGTTTTATACCCAGTCCGTATTTTCCAGTGCGCATTTTATACCTAGTCCGTGTTTTATACCCAGTCCGCAGTCCGCAGTCCACAGTCCGTGTTTTATACTGACCGGTACTACTATTTGGAAAAAGATATATAGCAAATACATGTATTATAATAAATAATTATTTTTATAATATAACACATTCTTAAATGACCATACTTAAGGCTGTTTCTGAGAAAGATTCTAGGGAGTGTGACTGGTAACTGATTCATCAAACAAGTATGATCTTGTCCATAATATTAATTTGTTGACTTGTGTAACAAAACAGTTCCATGCTTTTCTTGTCTCACAGCAGACCATGTTGTCACTACTCACTTTGCTTGTGTGTGTTACATGTAACTTGAGAATACTTTATTCCTTCTATAGATTCTCAACATGTGGAACCCAAATCACTACTCACTATTTATATTAATTATACTAACAGGCATCTTGGACACCAGCCACAATTTTTGCCTCTGGAGCATGGGTTTGATGAATGGTTTGGTGCCCCTAACTGTCACTTTGGTCCGTATGATAACATTCACACACCTAACATCCCTGTTTACAAAGACAACAAGATGATTGGCAGGTAATAACTAAAGAGTCTTCAATCTACAGTGGAAGCTCTCATAAGCGGACACCCTTGTCAATCCAAATTAAAGGTGTTCATTACTGGGGCTGGGCAGTAAAATATAACCAGTCAGAATGGTTCTCATTTATGGCTGTAGGGACGTAGGAATTAAAAAGCCGCTTCCAGGAGGCTGCCCAACCACAAATAAACATTTGAAATGAAAAGACTGGTCAATAGAGTTTGGTTATACTGTTTTTCTGACAATGTTGTAATTCAGTCACAAGCATAAAAGATGAATATTGGTGTTTTGAAGTGTAAAACTGAGCCTGATGTATAAATTCTTTGTGGCAAACGGCTACATGATGTTGATATGTAAATTACAAGATTCAGAGGTAAATGAGATTTCATTTCCGGTATCTGCCTTTAATGGGAGCCTGAAAGTAAGGCTAAAACCTAACTCATAAACCCAGAAAGTGTCTTTGACTGCCCATGTGAATTGTCTGCTTATGGGAAAAATACAGAGTTTGTTTGGGGGTTGAGACGGGGTTTTGTGAAGGCTGCTGTAAGTAGAGCTGAGTGTCCGCATATGAGAGTGGTGTCCATCAAGAGAGCTTCCACTGTCTGATGTATTTTAATTTAAGTTGACCCAAAAATTCCCATGAAAATCTGGTTCTACTACCTGCCTGCATTGTATCCTTGTATCTAAACATGCCTTGTTATGAAACCAAGGAAGGAGTAGGGGGAGGTGGCCTGCAGGATGCCATATTTGTATATTAAGGTATTTGAAGTTAAATTTTTAGCTTACATATTTCTCTGTTCTTTAATCTTAAATTCTGCCATTTTTCAGATATTATCAGCAATTTGCCATAAGTCTTAAGACAGGAGAATCTAATCTGACTCAAATCTACACAGAGGTAGATATCACATTGTGCAATACTCGTTCCTGTTTATCATTGGATACTTTATTAAACTAGTCAGTAGCAAAAACGTTTCTTAAATCTCTTGAAATGAAGGTTCAGACAATTTACATGCAGGCAAAAAATGTGAACCTAACACCCTTAGGAATGGGGAAGGTGTCATAAATATTATTCATGTTGTTACTGACAGTAATTTTATTGTTGACTTAGCCCTCCAATACTGGTAAAAGTTATTGATATTTTGAAAAGTTGACAAAGCAAGGAATACTTTTCACATCTCTGTTTAGAACTGTTGATGATCAGTTGAACAACTTATTATTGTTACAATAATGATTGATGTATAAAATGTATTTTGATGTATTTTTCTGTGTAGGAAGCACTTGATTTCATTGAAACCCAAGCAAAAACTCAGAAGCCATTCTTCTTGTATTGGGCCCCAGACTCCACCCATGGACCTGTGTATGCATCAGCTCAATTCTTGGGTACTAGCCAAAGAGGACTGTAAGTAGTAGTCATTATACAGTAACAGTGCTGATCATATAATAATAATAAGAAAAAACCTTCTTTTGCCTCCCAAGTACTGAGTTAGGTAAAATAGCTCTTAAAGTTATTGTGAAGAATTGAGAAAATCACCCTCTTTGGAATCGTACTGCACAGTTGATATCAAGACAAAACAGTGAAAGAGGCTTGAGATCAGTTAAAGCAGAGTTTTAAAACAAATTAAAGATGAAGCAAAGCAGCTGTAATGCATATGTTATTAACAGAAGAATACCGATGTAACCAAGAAAGCTATGAGGGAGTTCAAAGAGAATGCAGTGCAGACTGGGTCTCCCTCTATCATCAAAGATGTTGTGAAGTATGCATCAGAGCTTATCATTTTGATTTTAAAGCATCTTATTCTAAGAGCTATCAGAGGGGGTAGTGAAGAATAGTAAAATTATGGAAGAAGAGAAAAGGCAAGGGAAGCTACTAGAAGAGAATGGGAGGACCCAGCTATTGATAATGGATTGTGCTTAATTCATAGATGCTTAGCTGGAGATCAGCACCAATGTACACTATAGCAGCCATGCAGGAACTGTACCAACAATTCACCAAGTAGTGCCTTGTTAATGTAAAGCCAGTTTCAAATGCTCCATTCTCCTTTTAATTTTTTTTATGTATGTAGTTTTGAATCAATCATATTGATCAGGAGTAACTTAAATGCCCGGGGAAGCGGGGGGGGGGGGGGCACTTAGGTATTTTTTGGGTGTGTATGTGCTGCCCAGGACTCCAAATTGGCACCCCGTTCTAAAAAATAATTTCCCCTAAAATTGATTCCCCTTTCTAGAAATGGGCCAATTTTTTATACCCCATTCTAGAATTCGCCCTAAAACTGATACCCCATTCTAGAAATGGGCCAATTTTTTATACTCTGTTCTAGAAAGTTTGTAAATTGAAATAGCCCTGTTTTTTTAAAAAGATATTTCTTTATTTGTTCGACTTATACATAAAAAAAATGCTTCATTATAATCAGCAACAATTTTAAGCAAAAGATAAGGCCGTGATCCACAAGTTTTTATACACTGTTTTAGAAAACGCCTCTGAAATGGATACCCCGTTCTAAATGAGGAGCTTCAAAATCACGACCCCGTTGGGCGGCACATACCCGTATAGGTAATGTATTGGAGTACCCCCCCCCCCCCCCCCCGGGCTTAAATGTGACAGACAGTGAAGGAGTGAGTGAAATAAGGCCCTTAGTGACTTTTGATGTACTATCAAATTCTCCCTTTGATTCACAAGCATAAACAAGGGGCTTGGGGTCTTATTCCGGATACACTTTTATGGTGATTATTAGAATTCTCTTTAATAGGTATGGAGATGCTGTGAGGGAGTTAGATGACAGTGTTGGAAGGATTCTACTGAAACTGAAAGACCTTGGCATAGCCAACAATACCTTTGTATTTTTTTCGTCAGACAATGGAGCAGCTTTGGTATCAAAGACAAGAGGTGTGAAAACCTTAATCACTGAGTTACAGTCAAATCTTTCTAAAGGGATGGTTACCTTTAGAGACTGGTCAACTGACTGCTTAGTGCAGACTGACCCATTTTAAATACAGCTAAGTTTAATTTAATTAACACCGTAAATCAAGCAAAGAAGATGATAGCAAGAACTATTTATTACATATCAAATTGTAAGGGGGTCTTAAGAAAACCATGCTAGAATTTTCCTGTTTGTTAATTTGTCTGTTATTTTAGTTGGAAGGTAGACAACTTTTAGGGAGAAATTAATAGAAAGTAATGGGTATCAAAGACGTGATTCTAGCACAGGAGGAGCGCCCTCAAATTTTGTCAGAAGACTTTTTTTGTGACCATAATGCACCTTGCATTGGGTAACTCCTTGAGGGGTTTGCCTTAATTTACCCATTTACAATCATGTAACCATTTCTTTTGTTCCCATAAAGGTGGAAGTAATGGCCCATTTCTTTGTGGAAAAGAGACTACATTTGAAGGTGGAATGAGGGAACCATCCATAGCTTGGTGGCCAGAGCAAATTAAACCTGGCCAGGTAACATGTTTTTTGTGAGCCACTAACACTGTAAACATATCTGACACAAAGTCAAGACTCACATTTCTTTTGTGGTCGCTTATGACCTAAGGGAGCTGTGCCAAATAAAGGGGCAAGACAATTATGTGCTTGAAAAGCTGGATTTCATACATGCAAAGAACAATACAATCAAGGCTATGTTGAGGTGCTTAGCACAGTGTACATAAAGCTACCTAACATCAAAATATAATATCAGGGTTCAAACTTTCCAATATGAAAGGACAAAAAAAAGTCTATTCAATATAAGCATTTGAATTGGTAGTAGGTCAGACCTTGCATCAAGTGGTTGAATATAAAAGGTTAAACTCAAATATGGAATATCTGAAATTATAGCCTGCGCGCAGACCAAATTAACCTCTGGTTAACTCCGTCTGCGAAACAGCGCCAAAATCCTTGTTCTGGACTTCCAGCTGTGTACCCAGATTTGAGTACGCGCCACGATTGACCAGTTAAAAAAGGCCTTTGTTTTGTTTGTCGTGATCGTCAATCAGGTTGAAGGGAAATTTGAAACGCACTTCCGGTAATTCGTTTGAGTCCGTTGGGGGTCCAGAACAAGAATCTCTGCGCTAGAGTTTAGTTATCGTCTGCACGCAGGCTACTGAAATTATTGCTACCCAACAGAGCTTGGGAGTGGTTTGACTGTAACAATTAGGGATTTTGAATCGCTGTGGTCGCACATAAAGGTTCACAATTTTAATCCATAGCAAAATCTTGCCCTAAAAATGTTCAGCTTTAGTACTTGTGTCTTGATGCGATTGGGTTTTTGTTTATTTGTTGTAGGTTAGTCACCAGCTTGGCACACAAATGGACTTGTTTTTTACAGCTCTTTTGTTGGCAGGAGCGAAGCCACCATCGGGTGTAGTGCTTGATGGCATAGATCTTACCCCTACTCTTTTTAATCACACTATGACTGACAGGTATTTGATATTTTGTATTGACAGTCACACCAATGGCTAGAATTCAGTTAGTTTGTGGCTAAAACTGTGATACGTTCTTATACAAGAATTAGGTCTCTCTATCTAGTCCTATCTATTTTGAAGGCATATGGGCAAGCTGTAAGATGTCGTGTAAAAACTGCTTTTCAATAGGCCATTTCTGAGTTCCCCCGGGCCTCTGGATCAAAACAAGGTTAGGTGCTCAACCTTTGATATGGAAATGATTTTTCATTCTCATGCAAATAAAACTCATTTCCACAAGAAAAGTTGAGCACGTAACCTCGTTTTGATACAGAGGCCCGGGGGAACTCGGAAATAGCCTATTATTTGATGATAAACTAGGAGTAATCGGAGCTTTAATAGGAGAGTAAGTTCTATATGTTTGTTAGACATACAGGTAGCAGTTGAGGGGGGAAGGGTGGTTGCGGTATAGATAAATATGATTATGGCATATTTTGAACGTAAGGGTTGCGTACAGCGAGTCGACGACGAAAAGGCAATCTAAAAAAACCTCCCTTATAAATTGCACAGGACACCCAATAATGCACAAAACACCCAACAAAAATTAGGGGTTACTGAGCAGTGAAATCAGTTTTAATGAGTGATACAAATTTTAGAGTTGCTATAAGTTGCCGAGTTGATAGCTATAATTTCAATACAAGTAAAAATGACAACTTGAGAGTTAAGACATCAGGAAGTCGCATATGTGATTGAAATATGTTGTCCGCGTATTATGCCCGAAAAAAGGTGAGAACAAGGTTCAACGATAGGGCGCGGTGGATTTTCAGTTAATCTATAGAGAAGCCCCCATATTATTAACATTTATGTTCTCTCAGCTCAGATATCAGCTCTCACTCTCTCATTTCTGTCTATAGTGTTGTCTTGTTTTAAAAATAGGCCCTTTGCAGCTAGTTGGCCATCGTGGAGAGGAAGGCTGGGACGTACCAGGAAAGACAAACAAAACCATTTTAAATGAAGTGACCTCTTTATTTGTCTTATCCCAGAGCGTCCATTGCGCTTCAGTATCGCGGTGTTTACGGAGTCAAAGCCGACCAACTGCAAGGAGTTATCACCTTCTAGCCTGTACACAGGACACGTTGTTTCCTTTTTCTTTTCGAAATTTGATGAGCACGCGAGCGAAGAGAACGTGTGAGAGCAGGGCGGATATATCCTCCCTGTGTGAGAGCGAGCGCGGAGCACGCGCGCGCGCGCTCGACGATCTTTAAAGTGAACAGGCTAATTACCTTCAATCTGAAAGGGTAATTACCCATATCAATATTTCAAATATAGGGAAGTAAGTTTGTGTTATTTGTCTGTCTGCAGACCTGTGTTTTTCTATCGCGGTAACGAGATGATGGCCATTAGATACGGATTGTACAAGGCTCATTACTGGACATGGACAAATGGTTGGAAAGAATTCCATGTAAGATTTTAAAAAAAACAAACTCGTAATGCAGTACATAAAAAGGGTGCATGGACAGTGAAAAAGGAAAATGCAAACAAGTAGAGGTGATTGGTTCTATTACAAGGTATTTAAACTGTGAGCGGAGGGATCAGTGTCACAAGTAAGTTCCCCTTGCTTGTGTTCGTACGGCAAATCTTAAACTTGGCCTTGGAATTGAACTGACTCTTCCAAAATGTAGGTTCCTGTAGTGCTGAGTCGAGAGATCGGCCACTGAGCTTTTACAGCTGCTAACCGCTTAGGTCACAAAAAGAAAGGTCGCTAAGGAAAAATTATGAAATCAATTTTCATCGGAGGGTCGGAATAACCTATAAAAATTTTGCATTTTTAAGAGAGACTTTCTAAACTCGAGAGAACTGCCACTACTCTCATCTTGTCGTTTTTTTACAATCTCCGTGTGTGTTTTGAAACACTTTGGACCAGTTGATTTCAACGGAGTTTAGCCAGTGTTTAACAAAACCGCGTTTTAAGCCATTTTTAGTTTGCTCAACGCTTTTATCTTAACACTATTTATCGTGAAAATTTTCTTAAAAGCATAAGGCGTAGACTGGAAAAGCACTTATTATCTTAAGATAACCCACTATGGAACAGATTTGGAGGTCCAAAGATTTGCTAAACTGCGGCCTAAATTACACTTCGTTTAAATAGTCGACCCTTTGGTTTTTTCTTTCAGAGAGGAGTAAATTACTGTCGCGGAGAGAATGTCACAGGCGTTACGACACACGACCAGATGAATTACACTTCATCACCTGTTCTGTTTCACCTGGGACGGGACCCTGGCGAGAAATACCCCATCGAGTATAACAAGGCTAAAATTACTTGTTTTAAATACTATAGACCACAAGTAACATTTTTTTGTAGTCTCAATCTAAACGTCCATCTCGTCAGTCGAACCTCTTTTAACGACACCGTTCTTGGAACGGCCACCTCCCTACAATGACCCGCCGGAGTTGCTTTCGGTCAAGTCACCCGAAACTGAGTCATCTCACCCGAACAACGCTTGAAATTATGTCGCCCGAAGCTTCTTAGACTTACACATGCAACAATACAGTTACTATCCTTTTAGGCTTATTCCTATTTTTCTATCCTAAAGAACGACGAATAAACATTTCTAAATTGTTTTCTAGGCTTTCTGGCCAGTCGCTCGGGCGAGATGACTTTCGGGCGACTTGCCCCGTAGTTTCCTTCTATTCAGTTACTTCTGTCCCCAAGGTGATCGTTGTGGACTGAGCTGGGAGGTTTAACTGCTACTATTGATAGCACGAGAATGCACAGGCGCAAGTTTTAAGTTGAATGTTAACATTCAAAGATTTTGTGTAGCGATTTAAAGTCCAATTTGCATACTTTCCTAACTGATTGTAAGAGTGTGAAGGTAAGACCTTCGTTTTGAAGATCAGTTATAAAAAGGCAGAAACAGAATATGCACACGTCTCTGTTTGCGTCGATTGAAGTAATCTTAAAGGTGAAAAAGATGTGGTTTTCGCCAGTAATGTCATGAGCGTATGATAGCGAGCTAAAGAGGAACTCGTGGTTGTCCGTCTGAAAGTTCGTTGGTGAAATGTGTTCTGCACACTGTTTAAAATCTGAATGTCGGATGTCACAACCTGGGCGTTGATTTTGACAGAAATGCTAGGAAACTGTATTTAGCGTCTCACACAGACGTTCTTAGGGCTTCGTGGGGACGCGGGAACGCGTGTCGATGCTCTAAGCACCTCTGCGTGGGAGGCTAGTAAGAGTATTGTTAATCTCTCAATAACAGATCCTCTACTTCAGAGTACAAGGAAGTTATGGTTACAATAAGAGAACTGGTGTCTGAACACAAGTCAAGTCTGATACCGGGAAAACCTCAGCTAAACGTGTGTGATCCAGCTGTAATGGTATGTAACCAACATTAGGCCTTGAGTTTCAAGTTCAGGGTACCACTTACTGACTACTACAACAATTCTGGCGATTTTGGAAGCATAACAAGTCTTTTGAAAGTGTTTTATATTTGAAATTTAACAAAAATTCGTTACGGTAAAACAAACACTCAAAGCTAAGAAATAGTGACCCTCCAGAGAGAAATAATAATAAGTTTTCTGTGATGAAATTTACACGCCTCCAAATCGTTTGTGTTAATTCAGTGTTGTCCCAAGGAATAAATGAAGATACGAGTTCTTTCTAACAAACCACCTTCAAAATCATATGATTGTTCTTTCCACACCTTTAACCCTGAATAACGAAAGAACTCCACAGTTACATGGTGCTCAGAGGGTCTAAATAAAAATCTTTATTGACGCTAAGATTGCAGTGAAAAGGTACAGTTGTAGTAGCACTTGTCCATCTCAGCCGGTAACATTCATTTATAGTTCATGTTCTGCAGACGAGAAAAGAATAATTAAGTAGGAAATGGCTGGATCCATTAGAAGTTGTGCCGGCGGGGTGATTACCAACCGCACTTAAAGCGTTTCCTAACTGTGCTCACTGCCGACACAACAAGTTCAAAAGGTTTGATAAAACTAGAGAGGCTCCGTGACACCTTTTTTCTTTGTTTCTAGAACTGGTCGCCCCCTGGATGTGAAGACATTGATGAATGCCTTAAAGCACCTCCGTCAAATCCTACAAAATGCTTCTGGCCTCATTGAGCGGAAAGCAATGAATCTGAACTACAGACCTGAGCCAACTTGGGTTCAGTCACTTGCAGACCTTCTCTCTTGCTCTGTCTTTACTACCTAGACTAAATTGCGTTTAGAAAATAGTATAATGAACACACCATACGAATACCGAAAGGAGAAACAAACTAGCCAACAAACAAGAAATCGCAGTGGTACTGCGGAAAGCATAAGCATGCAGCCGGTATTGTGAAATGTCATCGGTTCGATTCTCGTTTAGGTAACTCGGTATTCTTCTTTTTGAGTATTTCTTGGCTTGAAAACATTTTCTCCGTGTAAAAGATAGTAGTAGTGTAGCCTGGGACAATTAAGGTTACGTTCCGTAATGACGGAAAAAGCAAACAAACCAAACACGGCGAGCGAAGCGAGCCGAGCGGTGACCCGCTTTTCCCCCAGCATTTAAACACTGTAGTTGTGAGTTTCCTTTGAGTTAAGGTCTGGCGCGAGTTCTAATAATAGAAACTTGCAGATAACTGCATAAATAGTATGATTTAGAGATGCCTAAGGCAGTTGACTGTGTTTTCAGATAAGGTAAAGTATTAGTAATCAATACCAATGGGAAAAAAAGTTTTGAACTGAACTAAAGTATATATGTGGGTGGAAAATAAGAGAAATATTCCCATACTTTTTGGACTAGTTGTCCGCCAAAAAATGTTTTTTAAAAGTAAAGTTTTAAATGAGGGGAAAAAATGGAATCTTTTATATCTTTGCCAAAGGTTTGAATAGATTTACAAAGATTGTTCTGCAGATGGGAAGCGTAATATCCTCGCATATCTGGTAACATTTTGTGCCTGAAGCCTTTGGTAGAAGAAATTCGCGGGTTGAGGTAGCGCTCGAGTCGCGTTACATTTCGCAGTAAATTACGCATTTCTCAGTGTCTTAATTTTAACGTTTTAAGTATTTGATATTTTTCAAAAGGAGCTGTTTAATAAAAGGTTGTGTTTGAAAAAATATATATATAAGAATAAAAGAAAAGAAATGCTTAAAGCCTAAATAAACCATGAAGTTTACAAGTTAGAATCTAGACAATTTACGTTTGTAATTTTTGCGTAGCTCTTACTCAACAGTATCGCCAGTGGGACGTAATTAACTGGAGAGGGAAAATCGACTCGATCCAAATTTCTCGTTCTATTTCTTCAAAGAGCAGCGCTAAATTTTCATCAGAACGACCTAATAGCTAAATATGTCGTTTGGTTGTATAATTGCAATTGATAGAAATTCAAGAAAACCCGTAAAGATTCCTTTTTTAAAAAAGAAATTATTATGTGAATTAACCCACTGTCCCTGAAGTTATTAACTAAGCTCTCAGCTTTTCCCTTCAATTTGTGTTTCTAAAGGTCTTCGGATAAAGATTTTCTCTCTTCACCAGTAAAAGGTTTTTACCAACACGCCCGTCTTCCCTCCATTCACGGGCTGGGCCTTCTACTATGAGGGTATATCTATGACAAAATTCAATAACCTAAAAGTGAAAAGGGTTAAGTCAAATCTGAAATATACCGAGTCAAAGTTGGTAAAAGAAAGACCACGGTAAGAGGAAGAAATACTAAAAAAGCCACTATCATATAGGTATCACGCAGAAAAAGGCATCGCGCTAAAAGGCAACACGCAAAGAGCCAACACGCAAACAGGCATCACGCAGAGGCATAACGCAAGGAGGCATCACGCAAATAGGCATCACGCAAAGAGGCAACACGCAAACAGGCATCACGCAAATAGGCATCACGCAAAGAGGCAACATGCAAAGACGCATCACGCAAAGAGACATAACGCAAAAAGGCAAAACGAAAAAAGGCAACACGCAAAAAGGCAGCACGCAAAGAGGCATAACGCAAAAAGGCATCGTAAAAAAGACAATTTGCAAAAAGGGCATCACGTGAGAAGTTTACTTAGGATGCAGGCCTGGATCTAAAACAGTATTATTTAGTAGAACTGCAAGCAAACCAAAATGGTATTCGAACGAGACATTCCGTCTTGCTCACCTCGTGAGGTGCTTATTCAGTACCTTAGGCGTGCCCTGATTGATATATTACAACAAGTCCAAAACGGAATTGACAGCGATTGCATTTCTTTCCGGCTGGAAAACTTAATTGATTTACTTTTGAGATCTGCACATCTTTACCAAGATGGCGGACAGGTTTTAGCGGTTCTTCGTGCAGCGTTAACAGCAGTGGAAAATTGCCGTCAATCTGAGGATGATCCCACCACACCTGCAATTGTTTATAATGGAATGCGAGGTAGACCACGAATGGAAATACACGCTGAAACCTTAAAGTTTTTGCTGGAATTTGGCTTTAACGCTCGGGAAATTGCTTCGATGTTGTCTGTGAGCATTCGAACGATTCAAAGAAGAATGGAAAACTTCAACCTCAGAGAAGAGGTCCCCCGCTACACTCTCATCTCTGACAACGATTTAGACGAAACTTGCAGAGAAATCATTTCAGAATTTCCTAACTGTGGGGTGAGAAGAATGAGAGGATTCTTATTATCCATGGATATAAGGGTGTCTTGGGAGAGGATAAGAGAGGCAATGAGAAGGACAGATCCTGAAGGCGTCCTTCTTAGGTCACTTCAATTGAACATAGTTCATCGAAGAGAGTATTCGGTGAGGGTTGCCCTGGCTCTCTGGCACATCGACAGCAACCACAAACTTATAAGGTACACGAAGTATATTCCTCTGTGTTCCAACTCCTCTTTGAATAACTTTAAAAAAAAACAGACTGATAAAAACTAACAGCCCCCTTGTGTCAAAGAAACTTGAGTCGGTGCGGAACGAATAGACGGTGGCCTTATAATTTTTATCCTTTATAATCTACCCTAAGGCATTGAAACCGTTTCCTTTCGTCTGTTGCAAAGTATTAAATTAGATTGCATGTTCTGCTTCTTCACGAAGGTGGAATCTTGTTATTCACGGTGCTATCGATGGTGCAACACGCCTAATTACTTCTCTGCATTGCTGCGACAACAATAAATCAGAGACTGTGTTAGATCTCTTCCTGAAAGCAGTGGAACAATATGGACTCCCATCAAGAGTGCGAGGAGACCACGGAGTGGAGAACATGGATGTTGCTAGGTTCATGTTGAGTCACCCGCAGAGAGGACCCGATCGTGGCAGTTTTATCGCTGGCAAAAGTTGCCACAATCAAAGAATTGAGCAGGATGTACGTCATTCTTCTACCATACGTTTATGTACCTCGAAGAACATGGTTACCAAGATATTACAAATCAGTTACACCTGTTTGCCCTGCACTATGTGTATCTCGCAAGAATCAACAGGCATTTGGAGCTTTTTAAAAGAGGATGGGATATGCACCCGCTATCTACAGAGGGAAATAAATCACCTGTGCAGCTATGGTATTTACTAAGGCCAGCTCATTCAGTTGCAGGAAGTGAATTAGGGAAAGAGGTAAGCATGTAATACGACATTTACTCGTTGTTCTTTTTGTTCCAGGATTAAACTATATGAGCAAACAGGGTACAACATAATTTTCATAATTTTGTAGTTCTCTTGTTCCCATTGGTAGGATTGCCCAAATGGTATAACCTTAATTTTTTTCATCACCGAGTTCAGTTGCATCATTTACCAAACATTTTTCAGAAAACTATAAATGTTAGGTTTGACCTTCTTCTTTCTCCATTTTAATGAATCCATTAGGAGAACATCACTCACTATGGTGTTGATTGGGGTGGTCCTTTGCCAGAAATGGAAGAAGACGAATCAACGGCTGCTGTAGTTGTGCCAAGAATTCCTTGCCCTTTGAGCGATGCTGATTATAGCGAACTGGCAGCCTTACACAGTCCGGTTCGCCACAGCGATGCATTCGGCATCGATGTTTACGTATCAGTAGTCGAGTTTATTGCTGAAAAGCTGGGCTGCAACACGGGGTTCATGCTATTCTAAAACCTTACCAATGATCATCATCACTCCCTCCGCCTCCTCACAACGAAAAGCTTCTGAGCCAAGGAAACGCAAATGACAATCAACTAATTGAAATGGTATCTGTCAAGATCTTGTAAGTCGTTCGTTTTTGTGCTGATATATAATAATTGATCAGAGGAAAGAGTAACATTCATTGAATGATTCGGCTCAGCAGGGCTTTTTAGAAGGTAATTAATGGAGTTTATTTTCCTGTCCGGATGCTATAATTTGGCATTAACTGAACTTCCAGCTGAAATATACCATTCGGCTACACCTTGAAAATTTCTCGGAAGGATTGCATTTTAACCGCAAACTCATTTCTCCGCTACCCTCAGGTATGCAACCGGGCCCCTCACTGATTAATCAAAAAAGCAACTTCTGTGATATGGCACGTAAAGGCTGTTACGAGGGCAACACTGCTACTGCTACGGCAGAATAGAATAGCCTTGATTGTTATTATTAACTAATTGGTGGAAATGACTGTTTTAATTTGCTGAAACACTTTTGATTGAGTTATTAGTTAACTTAACCGTTTAGATGCTATAGCAATCTCTCTTCTCCGTCGCCTAAGCGCCCCAACTGAAGAAATCTGGTAAAATTTAGAACTTGGAAAAAAAATTACACTGTAATTGGTTTACCAACGCAGCACTTAGGAGTTCTTAGAAATCGTTGAAAAGTGTCCGTGCGGTTCCAGGCCGAATTGCAATTGGGAAGTGTGGGTTTTTAAGGAGAGGTGAACCGGAGTACCCGGAGAAAAACCTCTCTGAGCAAGGAAGAGAACCAAAAAACAAACCTTTTTAGAGTCTGCCAAGGGATAGTAAAAACATATCTGGAGTAATCTTGTAGCAAGATGTCTCATTTTCCACGATTTCGTCTATTTTTGTTGTTGCCATTGTAGTAGTTTTTGTTTTGGGGGGCAATGGAGGCAATCTCTCCACCAGGTGCATGATGAATTGGCATACCATTATAAAGTATAACATAATTAAAGACATCATTTTGGCTTTCTTTAATAAATTGCAAGCTTTATTAAAAAGGAACGAAGGGTTTTTAAACACAGGCCTGACACAAGTGAACTTGCGAAGTTAAACTTAATGTCGTAATAACAAGTGCTACATTCTGTTTACTTCGTTGAATGCAGACATCTTATTTTCAAGTGGGAAACCAAACAACAAACAGACAAACAAAACTGGTCTTGAGGCAAAATTTTCCCCACTCTTTTAAACCAATTTTGAGAAAAATATTATGTTTTCAGGTAGTTAAAACTGCTCTGGGATGCATGGTGAATACACAACACTGCAAGAAGAGCTGAAATGTGAACGCAATCCAATCAGCGGATGGCATAAATGTTAATAAGTAAAGGATAACTATAAGAACATTCAAGTGAAACTGGCCCATCTTTTAAATTCAGGTCACAGGAAAAAGTCATTATCGTCCTCTTCAACATTAGAACTGAAATGATGAGCAATACTGTTACCACGCCTAGTCTACCCAACTGACAAGGGACGCTCTCTTCAGTCACTTATCGCTGCACCGTTATTTCATCTCCTGAACAAAACAGGAGGTGAAAAGAAGCCGAAACTCAGCTGGTCAAATATGATAGAAGCCTTAATAAAGGTAGAACTCAAACATAACGTCTCAACAGGAACCAAACAGTCAAGTGAAAGATAAAAAATGTTTACATAGACATTACATGAGTGCGTAAAACAAAAGGCAGAAAACGCCAAAAATGTAAAAAATGTAAAAATGTTTGCAACTTTCCTTGCTGTTTTACGCGTTGAAATACCTCGCTACAGATGTGCCCGAACAACAGTGGGAAAATTGTAAAACTTTAAAATTTCAACCTGGGCTGAACATTTGATATTGAATACTATCGACTGACTGTAACACGTACAAGTTAGTGCCATTGTAAGACCTAGAATTAACTTGCCTCAAGAAAACTGAACGATAGGCGGTCTAGAATACGTAATACATGGTGTACCGGTGTGGAATTGCAGCTACCTACGACCCTATATATAAGCGTCGCGTACTCACAAGTATAAGAACCAAACCGTTGCTAATTTCAACAGACGGGTAAAACACACCTATTTCATATTTGGCCGTTTCACACTAGAGACGGATAATCCATCTTCAAAATCTGTCAAAATGGACGAAAAAACAAATGGATAAAGTCAGGCGGATGGTCCATCGAAAATTAAGACCGTTCGATTTTCAAATTAAGACGTATTACCTGTCAGACGCGAATTTTCCAACGGGTCAACTGTCTCGGACAGATAACCCTTCTCTAGTATGAATACGACCATTGTGAGTTCAAAATAACTCAGGTAAACAAAAAACCCGATGGTAGCTGATAAAAGAATTCCACATTTTGCAATCCTAAGGTACTTTTGGTTTCAATTTCTCTAAAACAAACCAAAGCCAGTGCCTTCACATTTTAAGGCCATATCCATAAATTCCTCGAATTTTGCCTTACAGGAGTGAACGGTAGGCAGTTTAAGATATGCAAAGCAGGCTTGAGCAATGGGAAACTGGTACTTCTCGTCATCGGGTAAAAAAGAGATTGAGATTTTGTGAAGGAGATTCTCACCAGGAGGAGGAACTTGGTATCCAGTAGAAAAATGCAAGAGAGCTTTCAACCTGCACCCTCCTTGAAAGGCCTCGGACCTCGGATTCTCACTTATATAGCTATTGAACCATCTGTAGGTCTGTTCTTGAACAAAATCACCCGGGTCTTGCACGGGTCGGCTTAAGCATTTCTCAAATTCTTTGGGTCCAAAAGTTGCATTCTCATCAAAGCACAGCAAACTCGGGCACACTGCAGCGTTCTGCTTCAGAAGTGACAGTAGTCCTAATGATTCCAGTCCAGTACCAAACTCATCTAGTTCCTGCTTTCGGCTCCACAGCACTTCCTGCTCCACCACATGCGCTAATAAGGTAGCTACAGTGACAAATAAAATTCATCTTGTTAACACGGAATGAGAAGCGAAGTTCAAAGTACGTGTTACTGTTTCATAGTATCTCCTTGTTGCTCCAGTTTGCTGCAGATCGAGTACCTGGATTAATAAACTATACTTCAAGTGAAACTATTATGAAAACGAAGATCATCAATGGTGTATACTAACTAGTAAAACGAAATTTAACTCGGACGCCTCACAATTATCATTTTTGTTGGTCAACACGTGGTTCCATTTGTAAATGTTTATTATCGCTAACACATATTTTCCGTTTATAAATTGCTACGTCCACTTGACATTAACTCCTTTTGTCCAGATGGATTATGGCACTTTTTAATAAAGAAAATGATCTTCATAATACTTTTAATGTACTTGAAGGGACTCACAAGGTGTTAAAGACCATAGCCTGGAAGCATTTGACACCAGTTGTTATTTTAAAAAGTCTTTCTTGGAGATACATACATTACACAGATTACTATGGCGTTCCGTTACGGACAAAATTGTCAAACTGTACACATATACAACGAAATTTAACATATAGACATCGAACCGCATATATATACATCGAACCGCATTCATACAAATCGAAATTACACATATGAACATCGTACCGCATGCATGTACATCGAACCGCGTACATATACATCGAAGTTACACATTTATACATCGAACCAAATACATATACATCGAAATTACACATATATACATCGAACCGAATACACATACGTCGAAATCACACCTATATAATGGTACCGTGCAAAGAAATCGAAATGCATTCGTACACATCGAAATAATTCGTTTATACTTTGAACTGTTTACTTGTGTATGTCGGGCTTTCTTATATGAAGTATTGAACCGTGAAAACTTTCATATAAATCGAAACTTTGGGCAACCGGTCAGCGGTTACGCAAGCAGGGACCCCAAACAGGATGAGAAAGGATGAGAAAGTATGAGAAAGTCGATGAGAAAGATGTCGGCAAGAAACCAGCTAACTGACTACGAACTGGAGCAATTCTTCCGTTCTTTGCGAGACTTGTTAATCCTTTCACTTGAGACGAACTTGTCATTCGACTCTGCGGAATTTCTCTCCCGAAGACTTGATGGTTTCGAAAGAACGCTAAACGTTTTGTCTTCAAGGTTACGGGTTTCCTTCCCGACCGAGGTTCAACTACTAGTCAACAGAGGCAGCATTGCGAGGACTTATCTTACCGTAAATCCTCTATTAAGCCCCCCGGGGAGCTTATTTTTTTCAAGCACTTTTGAGGGGGGGCTTAATAGAGAGGGGGGGGGCTTATTTAATTTAGCGAAACGCATCACCTGTAGCAAAAATACCGTGGTATGAGACAGAGTAGACTTACGCGTTGTACAACTAAAGTCACTGTCAAAAGTTTTTAAGTCACTTGTGGGAGCCTAAAAGTATTCTTCAAAAATGCGCTTTTGGCCTCATGTTCTTCGGTAATTTTTATGAGAATGGTTACTTGTATTGATTTGAGAAAGTTAAGCATATGAAGTTGGAGGTCATGCCGCCGAAGACCAAAAACAATATGAACTTCTAGCCTGATTAAATCATAACTGATGAGTCCACGTTAACCGTTAATTTTTTTGTGAAGAATAAGGATTGGGGGAGGGGGAGGGGGGGCTTATTAACTTTCCTCCTCTGAAAAGGGGGGGCTTATTAGAGAGGGGGGGCTTAATAGAGGATTTACGGTATTTGGGTTTGCGTGTGAGGACGTGCCCACCTAGTCCTCAGGCCCCTACCTCGAGCCATTTAGTAACCGCTGACCGGTTGCCCAAAGTTTCGATTTATGTAAAAGTTTTCACGGTTCAATACTTCATATAAAATAGCTCGACGTGCACAAGCAAACAGTTCGAAGTAAAAACGGATTATTTCGATGTGTACGAATGCATTTCGATTTATTTGAACGGTACCATTTATATATGTGTAATTTCGGCATATGTGTATTTGGTTCGATGTATATATGTGTAATTTCGATGTATATGTATTTGGTTCGATGTATAAATGTGCAACTTCAATGTATATGTACGCGGTTCGATGTACATGCATGCGATACGATGTTCATATGTGTAATTTCGATTTGTATGAATGCGGTTCGATGTATATATATGCGGTTCGATGTCTATATGTTAAATTTCGTTGTATATGTGTACAGTTTGACAATTTTGTCCGTAACGGAACGCCATAGATTACAGTAACTTTAGTCCCTTTGTTTCAAGCAAGTGCAGTACACTTAGAATAGCACTTTCTAATTGAAAGCTGCAGTTCTCTGACCTGCAACGGAATGGAGTTAAACGGTCAATGATTCGTTTGTTTTCAACTTTAAGTTGTATCCCTTTTGGAAGTTTTCCCAGTAAGATCCTGCACTGTTGATGGTAAGGTCAACACTTTGGGAGACTGCTGATTTTTGATTTGCTTCAGGGCTACATAATTAAATCTGCAGTGATCCAAACCACGTGTAAAAGGAACAGGGCCTTCGCTTGCAAAATGTTATTGTGCTATTTGTACCAGCTGGCAACCCAGGAAAAATATCAAATAACATTTGCCATACTAAAGTAAGCCTTCCAAGTTTGCCCCAAATCATCTTTTTTATATCTTACCTTTATTTTGGAGCGTGATACAGACTTCATTTGGCCAATGAGATGCTGAGATAACGCCTCATAATCTGTCGTCACTCAGACAACTTGACAGATCGGTCGCTGTTTCGCAATCATCGAGTTGTTTTATAAGATCGAGCACAGCTTCTGTATCAGCAGTTAAGGGTATGTCATCATTGCGAACATGTATGGGCACGTCGTCACGCCTCCCGACCAAATAGTCATACAATGCTGGACAAAGGCAGGGGAAGCTGGGGCCATTTTGGAGAAGAGAATGAGCGACGATCACTCCTGCGATAAAAAACAAATGTGCCTTTGTGGAATCTTTTATTGGAAGCACCCTCTCTGGTTTTCCTTGGAAAAGCCTTTTCTTAACTTGATCAAGAGCAAGTTGAAAAAACTCAGCTGCAAGGGCACCTGCGTCAACGCCATCTTCCCCCTCAAAAGCTACCACAAGCTTCTTTCTAAGTCTTTCTTTGTCAGACTTCTTGTAAAATGCAAGGACGTTGCACCATATGTTATCTCGCTCAACCGTGATATTAAGTTCTTCTTCCGGTTTTACTTGGGATCTGAACTCTGTCAGCACTTGCACCAGCGTTTTGTTAGATTGCTCAGTACTGCAATTCACCAGTTCATCGATCGCGTCATCTAGTGAAAAACTTGAAGTTGCAACTTTTGATAGCGTATCAAGTTCGACTTGCGGGAACATGTCCCTCAAAACTTCCAGCTTTCCACTAAGGGAAGCTGTGCTTCCCCAATGAGAGGAAGACAAAGGCATTAAATCTCTAACTGTCTCCCCAACAGTTTCATCACTGGTTAGATCAACCGTACACCTGCTTAAAGGACTTCGAGAAGAATCGTCCCTATTTCCCTCTGTGTCAACTGTTTGGGCACTGGTTCCAGGTCTCGCCAGAGTGCATTCTAGGGACTGGCAATGCACTCTCAGTTCAGGCAAGTTTACCTCTTTTCCACAGTGGATGCAGGTCACTTTGGGTGTTTCTCTGGTCACTTGTACAACTTGATCTAGTTCTAAATCAGCTTGCAACGGCCTTACAAATAATGTGGCTGAATTAAGGGATGCCCTTAGTTCTTGGATGCAGTAACCCTGAGAACCTAATGGAATTGGCGTTAATGGCCGAGCACCCGATCCCCCGGTACTTGACCTCAAAACCTCGATGGCTCCTTGCTGTAAGTGCAATTTGGGGAATTCTTCCTCTAACTTCTTGATAAAGTAGGCATGATCTCCATCCTTGTTAAATGTTATTCTCTTTTTACCAAGACCTCCACATTTAAGTTGGTCTAAGCGGTCCCTGTTGGGAGCAATTTCTTCGTTCACCAGGGCAAGGACACAGACGTCATGTGTCCAGGTGTTGTGGGGAACATAGAATGGCCTTCTGGTCTGACCCCTTGCTCTTCTTGGACGATCCTGCGTCGAATATGGGCTTGGTCTTATCCCACTTAAACTGGGAAAACATCGTCTGCATCAAAAATAGTTATACAAGTTCAAATTTAGTGAAGAAATTTCTCTATACTTACACTTACATCAATTGAACCCAACACTCCAGCTGAGTCCTCCAAAAGAATTAAAAATCTAAAAACTGACATAACCATCGGCAGTTGCCTCGTAAATGAGGCGCAACTGCAACTTCGATTAAACAATTACAGACGTTATATATAGATTGGTTTTTGCGCGCCCGTTTCCTGAGATAGTAAGATGGCGTTCTTATATGTGGGCTGTTTACCTTTACAAAAGTAAAGAAAAAGTTAGGTGAGGCTTCATCAAAATGGCTCCACTTACACCATTTAAACTTTATGAAAATGCCTTGCACTCCTTTATCACTTATGAGATTTCACAAAATTAGAAAGAATTTGGTCTATTTTGCTGAGTTAATTGTCTCAAACTAATTTTTGACAAGAAATCAAGCCAGGCAGCATATTCATTCATTTACAGTATCAACTCCTGCTTTTGTTGTATCACTGACAATGAAATTTGTATATTGCAGCTGATGTAAAAAAGGTTAACCATTGTAACTAGATACCTTTTCCCTTAGGTGGCTAACATTGTGGTGTGGAAAGGGCAGTTTTTGTTAGCTTAATGGGATGATATCTACCGGCAAACACTCTTTCTTGCGTAAGTTAGCATGCGTAGGTTGCGGAATTGTTTGTCCCGTCGTCTCCTTTCGGCTTCGGAACTTTGCATGCGATGACGATCCCGCCACCTACACAGGGTAGCGTAAAGGTTGAATGTGAAATACCACACCTTTATGTAAAATAATGTTCTCCAAATAGTAAAACTGAAACTTAGTTAAGGTGAAAATTTCAAGGGATTTATTCAATGAATCGTTTTCGGTTGTCATACGTGAGCAAGATTAATTTACTTAGTCTTCGAGTGTTATATCATTATCATAGCTTTTGGAATTCTCCAAAGAAATTGTTGTGCGAGGAGATGCAAGTTGAAATATATACTAGTTATCAGAGCTTGTCTCTAAGTAATTATAACATCATCACGCAGATTAGAACACAAAACAAAATCCACTTCGATTTGATGTATTACTCTAATTCGTGTATTACTTTCTTATTCATTTGAAATTGGAACGACAAATACGTTTATACACTCCTGTAGTTCCCATACCCTTTGGGACGGCACATACCGTAAACTTCGATTATAAGCCCTGGGTTAGCCTTCGCTAATTGCGGGCACAAGCTTTGTAAGCTATATTTAACTTGAAATAAACTTGTTGTTATTGTTGTTGTTGTTGTTGTTGGGTTTATACAACTTCGTAAGGAATTTTAGGCCGGCTTATTAACGGGGGCGGGGGGCAGCTTATATTCGGACTAAAAAAATTGTTTCAGCTAAAAAGCTACATAGCAGTGCTGATCAAAATACTTTTAAAATTTTCTCGCTTTTTTAAGTTTTAAAACGTTGTCAAAAGTCGAATTCATTAACAAACAATGCTAGACGGGGCCTTTTTATGAGGGTGTACTTTGTTTGTTTACAGGTAGATGGGCCGATAAATAGGGTTGTTGGGGGGGGGGGGGGGGTGGGCTCATAATCGGAAGCTTACGGTATCTTTATGACTTATCTTTATGTTGGTTATGTTTTTGAATTGCGTTTTTTGGCAGGAACTATTTAACCGATTTCTATTTTTTACAAAAAAAGTAAATATTTTTAAACTCCTACAACAGGGCTAGATTTTTATCTAACTTCAGCAGAGTAGCCGCAGAGCTGTTTAGTTTTAATCTGCAAGTTTGAAGTCACTCGTGACCATACAACTAGCTGCACAAATGCTGGTCCAAGTTAACACAAGTGTGAAAATGGACGCACAAATGGAGGGTGCACGTGAGTGCCGAAGGGTAATCTCCTATCTGCAAGGTATTCTTGCCATAAGCCTTACTGTAATAAACTGAGTAATCATAAACCTACAGCACATACAATTCGCTCTACAAGAAGAACAATTTATACTGAATGCGGGGCAAGATTAAAGAATTTACATTCATCAAACATACTTAGTTTGTATTTGTCCCTCTCCTTTCCAAACAGATCTTATCTGAGCAAAATAACGAAATTATTTACAATTTTTGTTGGTAAAAATGCGGTTTTAAATATGTGCCGATTAATCTCGAACGTTTTCATACAAAGAAAAAGAATAACATTTTCTTAAAATTCCTCCCCTCTTTCCTAAGGATGCCAAAAATCATAGAAATCGTTCCTGCCGAAAACACAACCAACACGAATATAAAATAAATAAGTAGCGAAGAGCTAATCGCAACAAACCAGACTGTAGACAGATTAATTGTTTTCATAAATGTACCGAAATTTGTTCAAGATCACGTATATTCCACTGTTCGCTTTTCTTATCTGGACCGTTCGGTGTGTTTGGTACAAATATTTGTAAACCACGAATACACTCTGATTGCAACAGTTTGCTGAGTTACAAGAATTCTCCGTCAAGGGGATTTCATTTGCGAAACCGGGAGATCATTCTTAACTACATGTAGAAGAAAAATACATGCCAGTTATATATGACTGTGAAAGTTTACAATCGATAAGGATTCTTGGTTTTCGTACAGAAAAAAGGTATTTTTAAGTTGATCGAAACTGAGATGAAGGTTGCCGCCAGACTCCGTGGCGCCAGCGCGTGACAACTGAGCAAGATTATTATTAATTTTTTTTACAATAACAGTACTTTCCACGTTTTACTTTTAAATAGACCACAGTCAGTCAGAGTCAGCATCATTCAGCTTTTAAATCACATCTCTCCTGAATTGCGAGACGAAAATGCGGTGCTTAAACAATGATGAAACATAAGCTTTTTGTGACATTGTGACATAACATCCAACCCCATCTGCAATTGCATCACGCATCCTGGAGATTTGCATCAGTAGTAAAGACGAGCACCAGGATCATAGGTATTGCTTTCTAAACATACTACTTAATTTCGAGCAAAAACCAACCGAAAAATAATGTTTGCATTGTGTCAGTTGGAAGCAGTCAGCAAGCTTCATTGCGGGTACATCACGCGTCACCAAACAAATTGCATATTAAATTAATAAAGTAATTAAGTTACAGTAACCGGTTTACAGATTGTAGCACATCATACTGTCAGTGCGGTAGCAATGAATTCAATATTAAATCTACGATTATAGGATTAAAGTTCAAGAATTTCAGCCTAACTGGAATTCATCGTTTCTTTGAACAAAGCTAGAGCTTAATGTTCTTGCACCGCTTGTTTACTTTCTCCTTTTCCCGCCAAAATTTATTTTGCTCTAATTGCCTCTAAAATCATTCTTTCTCCATTATAGGATCATATAGCCCTAGGAAACCAAACTCCGGCGATTGAAAAATCTTGTACGTCAGAGTTACTGTCATTGAGATAAAGAAACAAAATAATAAGGGGCAAAATTGAAGCTTTTCGACGACGGTGCATGTGCTCGCATACTTCAGCTCAATTCGGTATTATTAAAGTAAAATATAGTGATCTTACCTAAAGTTGTCCGCTACTCTCTGGGAGTGAGAAGACGATTCACGGTTTAATTGTGCTTGGTTGGTATCGTTTGTATCGTTACTCAAGAGGCGTATAGCCTCGTTAAGTAAAGACGAAACTGTGTCTTGCCTGTTGGCGGCCATGGCGAACTCACGGTATTGAGTTCCCAGCAGACAACGCGAGTTCAGTTCCTACAGAAGTCTTCTTCCCTTTATCAGTGTTACCTTTTGACATTTTGCATTCCTCCCTTTTGTGTCTTGCCTTTTTGCGTGTTGCCTCTTTGTCTGATGCCTGTTTGCGTGATGCTTTTTTGCGTTAAGCCTCTTAGCGTTATGCCTATTTGCCTGATGCCTCTTTGCGTGATGCCTTTTTGCGTGTTGCCTTTTTGTGTTATGTCTCTTTGCGTGATACCTTCTTGCGTGATGCCTGTTTGCGTGATGCCTTTTTGCGTGTTGCCTCTTTGCGTTATGCTTCTTTGCGTGATGCCTTCTTGCGTGATGCCTGTTTGCGTGATGCCTTTTTGCGTGTTGCCTGTTTGCGTTATGCCTCTTTGCGTGATGCCTGTTTGCGTGTTGGCTCTTTGCGTGTTGCCTTTTAGCGCGATGCCTTTTTCTACGTGATACCTATATGATAGTGGCTTTTTTAGTATTTCTTCCTCTTACCGAGGTCTTTCTTTTACCAACTTTGACTCGGTATATTTCAGATTTGACTTAACCCTTTTCACTTTTAGGTTATTGAATTTTGTCATAGATATACCCTCATATTCTACTCTCGCGCGAAGGCACAGAGAACAGTTGTATAGGAACAAAAACACAAGAAGTCCAAAGACTACTGCAAAGCTGATTTAAAACAACGTATATTGTTTTTTATAACAATATTTCGGCTGGCCATACCAGCCTTCTTCAGGTTACAGATGTTACTGAAGAAGGCTGGTATGGCCAGCCGAAATATTGTTATAAAAAACAATATACGTTGTTTTAAATCAGCTTTGCAGTAGTCTTTGGACTTCTTGTATTTTTGTTCGTTATATTTTGGCTGATTTGATCTCTTTTCTAGAGATCCAACGTTTACAACTAGCAGGATCTTTGTCCACGGTTTTTGCAGCTAATTTAATCCTTTATTAGTTGTGTAGGAGACTAATCATCCTCGGAGGCACCGACACAGGGGTCAGGGGTGGTCAGTCCGGTCGAAAGAAAAGGCCCGACGAAAGCTTTCAACAGTCGACTCGAATGACTACGGCTGCCCCTTTGTCTCCGAGGATTGAAACTGACGTACCTCGTGCCCAGTCTCTCTTCTTGTCCCTCTTCAGAGATACCGCAGAATTCCGAAAAAAAGCTTCAAATACAAGCTCCTCAAACCGGTAACGCCAAAAACCCTCCCTTAAATCGCCCCTCCAATATAAGTTCCCGGGGGGCTTGTACTTGGAAAATTGCCCTCTAATACAAAGTAAAACAATGGAAAAACGGTAAATTTACTTCGAACAAAAAGGCTAGCCCAGTCGAGATAAGCTCCTCCAAAAACAAGCCCATCAAAAAGGGCCTTTGAAAAATATGAGCCCCGGGGCTTATTTTCGGAATTTTACGTTGTTTACTACTGATGCATTCCAGTTGTAAGAACTAGCTGACCAGACTGACCAGTCCAATCGTAAGGAGTATTCCACTATTAATCAAGACTATCCAGGACGGGCGTGATGGGTTTAGGTAAAAATTTCAAGAAAAGATTTCTATTCTTATTTAACCACTCTGGCCGACCAGTTCTGACTTTTTCGTTTTTGTAAAGCGCCCAGGGGCGGGAAGAATAGAAATTCTTCGAACGAGGTTGTTTCTCCTGAAGTCGGTTGTTAAACAAGAATAACCTACTTACGGTGCAGGGTGCAAGTGTGGTCTATAACTGCTGCCCATCTCAAATGTCCTTTGAAAGACGATTTTTTTAAGCAGGCCTCGTGAACTTTTGCTTTCCAAGTCTTCCAAGTTTCGCACGTTACGCTTTAAAAAGAGTATTCATGTTTTTCATAGGTCGCGTAGTACAGCGTAGTACCGAGTTTATACTGAGGCGACTGAAGCCCAAACTAATGCACAGCCTATATCAAGTTGTTTTATAATCTCGTACCTAGATCTCACTCTCTTTTACACTGAAAAGTGATTAGTTGTTTTAATACCCACAGGGAAAAACACTTTACGTGAGTGCAGAAGCCGATTGGTAAGCGGTTCCTAACGAGTGTCAATGTATTTTGCCGGGGGAGGCAGATAGTTATTTTTCCAACTAAGCTTTAAAAGGGGAAGCTCCGCCCCGAGGTCCAATCCCTTACCCTTATGCTGCACCATTCTTGACAGGAAAAGTACCCCTTTCGTATACCTTTTATTAAAAAAGGTACCCCTTAAACACACCTATGGTGCCCCTTTCGGGCGGAAATTTCCCGTATAGGCCATTGTAGGGAGTAACCCCGAGGGTAGCAAGAAAGTGCAAATTTAGGAGATTTTTTTATTCGTGGTCATCACGTAGGTCAAGTTTATCCTTGGTTCACTTTTACTTTTCTTTTGTTTCAAACTCATTATCATAAATTACTATACCCTTAAACAAAAGAAAATTAAAATTAAAGCAAAGATAAAACTGAACCTCAACATCTACGACCAGCATATTAATAGTCTAGCCGTCTGCAGGCAAATGAAGTACCTTCATTTCTCAGCTATTTGAAGACCCTAATAATTGTGCGATTGATACGGTCCATTCATTATTTCATGCTGAATTTTAGCACGTAACTCCCGTCTCCGTACCCCCAGACGCCTCGTCAGCTATCCCAGTCTCGCCTCTTTGCTCTCTCCCAGAATGTTACTGTCGTTTCTTTTCTTTCCTTCCTTCCTTTCTTCTTTCCTGTTCCTTTTTCGCGCGCAAGGGAAGCGGATCATGCACGAGCGAGACTGGGGACTGAACTTCCTAATATGGATGAACGTTTGAATTTTAACCAATCAAATCTTCGTGCTAAACCAACGAGCGAAATTCGAAGTTTTGTTGTCTGCGCTTTAATTCGAAGAGGTGCCGGCCATGTTTCGTGTATAAATCAACTTTTTGCAGTCAGTGTTTAAAGAATCGAAAGGACCATTTTCGTCAGTCGAAGATCATGGTAAGGTTTAGTCTTCTATGACTCTCAATCGTGCGTGTAATTTAGATTGAAAGGCTCATCATAGTGGCCATGTCAGGAGGTTACATTATAGGACAGCCCTTCGGTTGGTTTGGATGGTCATCTTTTTCCCATGTTCGTAAAATTTACATTTCCGATCTATTTTTTCAGACGTTAATCAAGGTTACTAATATAGATCTATGAATTGAACAACATCTTAAAGGAACCGTCGTCACTTAAATTTATATCATGAGAACAGCTAGAAAACGTTGTCTAAGAAGTCATGAATATTTGCGCAACAGAATGCGTGCACGTACCCCTATAACTGTACGTACAAGTTTCACGCTTTTGAAGTTTTTTCATATATATAAACAAAACTTAATTCATTACTTAGGTTTTCCCTGTTCCCTGTATTTAGATTTGATTTGTATGTGCCTTTCCAATTCTAGGAAATTCCAAAGGCAAATGCAAATCCACAGCGAGTGGCCCTTAAAGAAACACAAGACCTAAAAGTAAGACTACAACAAATTCAACTTTCGACATCGAATAGCGAGGCTTGTCAAAAAGGACAGAATGCTACTTTGTTTACATGTAACGGCTCCCACAAAACTCTTCCCGGAGGTCAGTTAAATCAAAAGAAAGAAGCAGGTTACAAAGCAACTGAAAAACCAGAACAATGCAGCTCTGTGCAGAAACAAAATTACATATCAGCTCAACGAACAGATCATCTGGTTACTCCTACTCATGTACATAAAAAAGACGAGAACAAGGAAAATGAACCGAAAGACGGCGGAAAACCAAAGAGTGCAAGGTACTTAAATTACTTTTCTTTCATAGAAATTAGAGAGCGATTATTATCGTAAATCAGACGTATTTTCATTCACCTTGTTTTAGGGCATGTTGGTCTTTGGATGACTTTGATATTGGGAAACCTCTAGGAAAAGGTTAGTACATGATCCATGATCTTTTGTCCAATGTGATCCTGAGACTATGGTTCAATGAATTTACTTTGCACATGAATGTTTTCAGGAAAGTTCGGCAATGTTTATCTGGCAAGAGAAAAAAAGAGCAGATATATTGTGGCTCTCAAGGTAAGATAATAACGGTTTCCAGATGTGATATTTCCAACTCATCATTGTGGGTTATGTGTTTGGTTTTCTGATGAATATTAGGATCAAATCCAACTTTTAGAAAGACATTAGGAAACTTATCCTCAGGCTCTGATTGGGTGTTTATTGAAATTGCCATGAAACTCATGGTCGTAGGGGCCGCTCATTAGAGAGTAAAGCCCCAGGGAGGGTTACTTGGATTAATATTTGTTGGATATGTGCCGCTGGCCTCTCAGAACCCCTGCCACATTTAAGTCTGTTCTGTGGCCAAACTACAATAGGTCATCCTGAAATGAACTGACAAATTTGTTAAACTTACTGTGGTGTAAATCTTTCTATTTTTAATTGCCTACATACCTGAATTTTCTTAGCCTGCAAAAACAGACATTTCTCCTGGAAACCCATGACTACCGGATTTATTATGTAAACTTTGATTTATGTCATCAGAATGGAATTTCTGCCACCAAGTCACAAACATTCCTCCTCGCAAAACTTCCCCAGCGGCAAGGAGCGAGGAGAAACGGCTGTTTTCGCATGCTAGAATTTTCTGACCCCCATAATAGTCAATCCAGTTATGAAAGTGCAACCCCATCCAGCAGCACATACACGAACCAATTAGCCTACTACTAGTAAGTAACCCCCTTCCCCACCCCCCCCCCGACCCCCACCCCCGGAAGTAAAGCAAAGATGTTTTTGAGCAACACATGTCAACTGGAAGTGCACTTTTGTATAAAAAAAAACATTTGGCTGCAAAACAAATCTGCTGGTAGCATCAAGGCATAAGTTAACTAAAAGAGAAAAGGCCTCCCTTCCAGTTGACATGTTTCACTTCAAAACATCTTTGCTTGAATTAACTCCCTATTATTTTGTAAGTATTAAAGGAGGCAAGGAAATATTGTAACTTGCAAGATAAAAATTTCTGCAAATGCCCCCCTACAAGGCCTGAAAATGGAAAGTATCCCTCTTTCAAGCAGTAATTTAATTTTACACCCCAAGCCCACCGTATTTTTTAGATAGCAGTACAATTTTGGGAGAATATGACTAAAAAAGTTTAAATTTCATCCAAGAGAGTTGTTGTGTTGTTTTTCAATTCTGGGTGCAATGTATAGTTGAGGCATCAGTAATTGCATTTTAGAGCAAGTTATGTTACTTGATGGGCTACTAAACTGAGGCAAACAACTGTAAGGTGGATCCAAACTCATTCACCAAAGGCATGTTGGAGATGGATTGGTCTTCATCAGTGTCAAAAATATTACCAGAAGTGATTTTTATTTTCAGTTAGGTTATACTCTCTTACCTATTTGGATCCTTGAAATAATTTCATCTTTTTAGAAACTTTCTCTCTGACACAAACATAAATTATTTCTAAGACATCTCTAGAGCAGAGCCCAAAATAAAAGACCCCCCCCCCCCCCCCACTCCATTTCTTTTGTAAAAAATTAAGCCCTACCCCACTTCCTCTAACCACCCTTGACCCACCCTTCATTATTTTGCAGCTCAATTTATATGTCTGTTGCTTTCAGGTTTTGTTTAAATCACAACTAGAAAAAAATCATGTGGAACATCAGCTAAGAAGAGAGATTGAAATTCAATCACATCTCCGGTAAATGTTAAAAGTTTCACTTATCTTCTGTCTTTAATCTAGCTAGGCAAGACATTTTTGCTACAGTGAAACCTTATGGGAAAGAGGTGTACTATACATTATAGACTGGGTCAGAATTCAAATGAAGTTTGATTTGGGGAAGGGGAAGTGGGAACAAGTGCCCACGAGAGAGAGAGAGATGAGTCTGGATTGTTCATATGGGGAGATTAATTCAGCCCATACATGTATGCATTCAAGTCAAATCACTAGTCGTTCTACATAAAGAACCAAGTCTTACAGTTTATTTTTGTTTTAACCTTTTAATCCCCAATATCCAAAATACAAATTCCCCAGACTGATCTCCATACATTTCTTTGAAGAATTGGTTAATAGAGAATTTGTTTGTGTATCAAAGCCTTTCCCATCAGGTGATTATTTTACTAATTCTCACAACATTTTTCCTTAATTATGTATTGAATTTTGTTCGGAGAAAATTAACTTTGGTCACTGACTCTTGAGACTTAAAGGGTTAAGGCAGGGTCAGGCACCAAAACCTACATCCGATTGTCCGGGACAGGCAGAAGTTCAGTTCAGACATGTAACCCTTTGACATGACTCATCTGTGGGACAGGCACATTTTTAGTTAGAATTAAAATTCATCTTAAAAGTCATAAAAGCAAACATAATAATAATAATAATATAATTCATTTATATAGTGCTATTAATACTAATTATTCATAGTGCTTTACAATTTTAAACCTTATACTAACTATAAAAAAGTGTTTACAATATCATCCTACTATTCTAATTTCTACAATTATATACAATTAAAAAATAATTACAGATTACATCTTACACACTAGAAAAATAGAAAACAAAAGAAAATACATAATAGTATACAAAATAATAAAGCAAATGCCCATCTAGAGATTAGCCTCCCCTCAGACGTCCTGTGGGGTTTGTTTTTGTTTGTCACACATTCATTTCTCCCCACGGACCATGGGGAGAAATCAATGCATGACGAACAAAAACAAACCCCACAGGACATCTGCGGGGAGGCTAATCTAGAGATAGGCCATTTTAAAAAGCATTGTCTTCAGTCCTGATTTAAATGCTTGTATATTTGACGACATGCGCAACTGAAAAGGCAGTTCATTCCATAGCTTAGGAGCACATACAGAAAATGCTCTATTGCCATAGGTAACAGTTCTGGATTTAGGAACACTTTTTAAGCAGATGTTGAGACTGAGATCTAAGATTGCAGGTATATTTAGGCATATTAAGTAGCTCAGATATATATTAAGGAGATAAATCATTAAGTGCTTTGTAAGTCAGCAGTAGCACTTTAAACCTTATGCGATAGGAAACAGGGAGCCAATGTAGTTTAACTAGAACGGGAGTTATATGATCATATTTACAAGTAAAAGTTATAATGTGCACCACAGTATTTAGTACTGACTGAAGTCTGTCTATTTGGTATTTTGGAAGTCCGATAAGTAAAGCGTTACAATAGTCCAGCTTTGATGAAACAACCTCATACTCAAATAAAAATTAAGCTTAATTAATAAGGTTAAATAATCCTTTTAACTTTGCCATGGTCATTTCATTTGTTTTTGTGAGCTCCGTTTTAGGTTTAAGTCAAAGACAATAATTATTTATAAGGCTAATAAATGTGGTTAAAAACATTAAATGCCTGATTGTTTTTGAGTTTCAAGCTAAACGTTTTGGACTTCAAGATCTCTTCAGACTAGTGAATAGGAAAACGTTTCTCTTACTCTGTTAGGTGATTACTAGGCAGTTAAGTATACTTTTTGCTTTATGTATAATTAACAATTTCTGAACTTCCATTCTTTTTTATAGACATCATAATATTCTCCGTTTGTTTGGATACTTCTATGATAGAACAAGAGTTTATCTGATTTTGGAGTACGCTGCAAAAGGCGAGCTGTATAAAGAGCTAACAAAGCTGGAGAGATTTGATGAAAAAACATCATCAAATGTAAGTACCAGTTTTCGAATGTTAAGTGCTGGTTATTTCTTGGGGCAATTTGTTGGACTGGAAAAGTAATGTTTACATGTAGATTGATTTTTTAAAAAACACGTATTATTTCTTTTGTATTACAAGTGTTGCCTTTTACCAATTTTAAATTTAGTTTTATATAAGTATACAGTACAACCCTGGTAACTCGAACACTGAAGGGAAATGAAAAACAGTTCAAGTTGGCAGGAAATTTGAGTTATCAGGGTAAATTTCTGTGAAATTTTGATCAAAGGAAAGGAAATTTAGTTTTGAGTTAGGGGGAATTTGAGTTATCATCCGAGTTCAAGTTATCAAGGTTCTATTGAATATGTGTTGTTTTTTTTTCTGTGCATCTTTCATTTTACTTTATATATAATCTAACTTTATCTAGTATTTTCAATCTTGATTTGGACCTTTCTATAAACCACTGATGTGATGAAACCTTCCTAATAAAAGATTATAAATATTCATTCATTCATTCTGATTAATAATAACATTAATACCACTGTAGTCAGGAGTAAGTTGCATTTTGATTTGATTTGATTTCACCTGCAGTATATTCGCCAGTTGGCTGATGCTCTGAAGTACTGTCATTCAAAGAAAGTGATTCACAGAGACATCAAACCAGAAAACTTACTTCTTGATCTAAAGGTTTGACAATGTTAAATGTCTTCTCTTTAAATTCCTAAAAGTTGTTTTCCAAGTAGCTTGCAGTGTAGCTGAATTTGGTAAAGCAAGTCACTGACTTTGCTTGGTGCCAGCAAGAGTTGTTTGTGACCATAAAACTGCAAAGCCGTTCAGCTGTTCAGCTAATCCTCTGAAGTTGAAACCATCTTAATGACAGGTTACTTTCAAGAGTTCTGGTTCAAACTCCTTGTCATCTTTTCTGTCCACCTCATTGTCCATTTTATGCAATATGGTGACTGCGACATAATTTGCTTGGGCTTGCAGGGAGACCTTAAAATTGCAGATTTCGGATGGTCCGTCCATGCACCTTCATCCAGGTAAACAAACCCCTATTCACTTTTCTTAAGTATCAAAATAGCAGCAGTGTTCTCCTTAGGTATTTAAGGCTAGGCTTGACACCTGGCTTAAAAAACAAATATTTATTTTTTTATGAACCCAAAGGAAGTGGTGCATCAGAGACAAAATCACTTTTAAGTTGAACTTGATGAATCATTGTCTGGTGTTTTTATTTGCATGTTTTCTCGCAATTAACTGATATTATGTTAAAACCTGTGTTGCATCTGACACCAAATTTTCCAAATGAAAATCAGAAGAAGACTATGATTTTGAGAAAGCAGCTGCCATTTGTGGGGCTCGGAAAAAAAAAAACAGGAGAAAGACAGTCACTTGCTAACCATATGAACAACTATTATTAAGTTCCCAATCTGTATGATTCATACAAACACTGTTAAAAATCTTAGTCAGAATGCATGTCCCCCTGCCCCTCTCAAAATCCTAGGGATAATACTGAACAGACAGCAACTTTACCAATAATTACCAATTATAAATTAATATATTTTAAGTATTACATCAAGGAGCCTAAACACGTGATAGATGCCATGTACATTTATTATATTCCTGACATGTTGATTTATTTTAATTATAAGAAATTTTTTTGACTCAAATAATGTACCACAAAAAATTTCAGACGGACAACACTTTGTGGGACTCTGGACTACCTTCCCCCAGAGATGATTGAAGGCAAAGAGCATGATGAAAAGGTAAAATAAAGTTTGTTTTAACCTTCACAACTACATATATTGTTCCCTCAGTAGATCCTGTTATTATAAGTTGTTCAACCTGGGTTCTTGACACCTGTATCCCATATTTTTTTTAAAAAAGACAGTCCTAAAGAAACTCTGGTCAATATATGTCTCACTGTATAATGTGGAAATCCTGTGAAATGTGCATTGCACTCTTAAAAAGGAAACTCCCAGCCTGTGGCTTGAATGCAAATTCTATATCATGTTGTCTATACAAAAATACAAGCCTGCGGACACAGAAGTATTTCTGGTCATCACTTCTCTTCCCCTGAAAATAGCAATGACCAGAAATACATCTAGGTGTCCGAAGGCTATATAATTACTCACCACCAATATTTTGTTCCAGGTTGACCTTTGGAGTCTGGGTGTGTTATGTTATGAATTTCTGGTTGGAAAACCACCTTTTGAAGCTGAAGGCCATCAAGAAACTTATCGCAGAATTTCAAGGGTGAGCATTCCAGTAATGTAGGAGCTGCTCCTAAAGTGTTTCCTCATTAATCAAATTGTTTATCATTATTTCCCAGTAAGAAAGGCCGCCAAAAATTATTGATACCCCAATTTTTAACATCCTCCACACACAATCAAGATAGCATTATCACAATGTAATTTAAGATTCTTAATCATTGCAAGTTCTGCCTGGCAGTACCTTAGTTTCTTGTTGGTCCAGTCCCATGTGTAATATTTCTGTGAGGGGGACCTTCTTCCTTTGCGGAGTGTTAACTTGATAGGGAAGTTGGATATTAAATATTTCAAAACTTGTTCTTTGCTACAAGAAATAAATTATGTAAAACCCCTTTTTTACTTTGAAATCATGATTAACACGGAGAGAATGTCACCATACATGTAAATCATGTGCATTATTAAAATTTCTGCCAAGGAGACTGAATATGAATCAGTAAAAGGATCTTTCTTTTTTATGAGTTCTTTTCTCATAGTCCATGTTTCTGCTTCATACAACAGTTGTCAGCAAGCGATGTTTTTTAAATAGGTTTTAACAGATCTAAACTGGGTAGAAATTACTATGATAAACACATGTATATGTACCCTTCAAATAACAATGAATTGAAAATGTGCCTTTTTTCTTAGGTTGATCTCAAGTTTCCTGACCATGTGTCTGAAGGGGCTAGGGACCTTATTTCCAGGGTGAGAGCAGACATTTTATCATTATTTACAACCTGATCTCATTCTTGTACTTCCTATTACTGCTTGGTGCATGTAACAGTGTCAGCTAGATAAGGCAAAGACCACAGGGCCTGGTGCTGAGTGTCGATCTTAGAAAGGTGTTGACCTTCTTATTACAGAAAATGACTGAAGAAAGTCAGAGACCAACTATAAGGGCCAGGTGTCCATTAAAAGACAAAGAGTTGATTGTATTGCCCATCTTTTTCAGATTACAGGACATACATTACGGGGCTAAAAGTGAAGCTCTCGATAATATTTATAGTTTGCTCAAACAAAATATAAAATCATGTTATGCTAAGCAGCAAAGGCAACGAGAACAGTGAAAAAACAACAATAGGTCTAATTAGCTAAAAACAATTTTGCACGTGCAGCACACTTCTTTTTTACTTTTCTTTGCCGTTGTTTTTGTACCACGGCCACAATGTGAAACTTCCTAGTTTTGGTTATGGAGGAAATGTCGTACCTGTTGTTGTTCACTTTTTTTCACTTGCTCAATTTCACCTTGGTGGCTGCTAGGATTTCTCATTTTCTCTCTGCCGCCAAAAAAATTTCATGTTGTTTTTTTTTTTTTTTTGTGGTATCAAATAGCTCCTTATCTTCCATTCTAGCTCTCTGCGGCTCTTTTTCTCGTTGACTTCCACTGGCCTGTCACCCACTTTGTTTTTTCTCTATATTCCAAATTTGTGGACATGACAATTAATCTAAGCTTTAATACTTTAGACAAGAAGGATACAGAAACAATTTCCGCTTTCTGTTTTCATCTTTATTGACTCTTTAGTTGTCTCTGCTCACAAGATGCGGGCGGCTGTATGATTTCCTGCCAAAATAACCTTGACTTGCATTTGGGTTGCCATACCTGTTGGTTGAGTTATTTTACATTGGGCATATGGTCACATGTTTACCAAAATTTCTCAGATGGGTAGATTACCAAATTTTGTTACCCAGGGTGCTCTGCTTCGCACACTGCGCGCGTGGAGCTCTGCTATGGATTACGAGAATTACATGTAACAAACACTATGGTTGTTTTCCTTGTTCTATACAGCTTCTAGTTCATGACCCCAGAAAAAGGCTGCCTTTGAGTGGTGTTCTAGCTCATCCTTGGATCAGAAACAATGCACAACCTCCAACAATGCTGCACCCTCCAGCAGTATAGCAACAAAACATGAGTTCAATGGATTAATGTACATTTAAATTTGTGCAAATAGATGCAACGTTGTATTACCCCTCCCTACCCATGTAAATAGAAGGGTGCCAAAATACATTCCTCCTCCACTGAAACAGAAGTTGCTCTTTCTGTTCAAGTTGAACAAGGAGAGAATTCATATAAATATTGCAACAGCTCCCATTAGCAAAGTAAACATGGCCCATTACTTAGCAACTGTCTTTTTTGTGCCAGTAAGTCCAGGCAGATACATGTTGAAGACACAAATGTGATGACAACAAGTCTTTTTTGTTCTAAATTGTTTTACTGGCAACTTGTCTTAAGTAAAGTTTAATAAACTAAACATAGAACTTAGCTAGACTTAAATAGCAAGAATGATGAATGTTACTGGCATTTTTGTTGTATACCTAGTTTAAATTTGTGATGACCATTATTATACTTTGTACTATAATAAAAATTAATAATCAATCATCATCTACAGTTCCACTTATCTTTGTGAGTGTACATTTGCTTGAGTTTATCATATAAGATGCACTAAGCTCAGGAAATGAACTACTGTTCCATAAGGATCAAAGCAATTGATATTTATGTTTAGTTCACTGAATTAAATTCCTGGAGCTTTACTAGTCATTACTTGAGCATCTGGAGTTTACCTCCTGAACCTGTTGGAAAATTTCTTGGCAAACAGTCTTGTCTCTCCTATCTTTGTACAACAAAATTCCAACAGAACTGCTCTTTTCACATGATATTATACAACTATCCCCAAAGTAGGAGGTAAACAGTGATGGATATAAAATTAAATGTATAATACCAAAATGCAAAATGTCAAGGTATAAGTCTAGCACTATCCTAAACAAAATGCAATCACTAATGTACAGTTTATTTTAACAACCATCTGCATTTACTGTTTGACAGGCTCCTTCATAAATCCCATTCTGCGCAGCTTTCTGACAATCAGTGG
Organism: Porites divaricata; assembly: GCA_038088405.1. Taxonomy (NCBI): domain Eukaryota; kingdom Metazoa; phylum Cnidaria; class Anthozoa; order Scleractinia; family Poritidae; genus Porites; species Porites divaricata. Next base: position 2,237,750 of record JBBMOI010000018.1, read on the forward strand.
GGTACACGTAATTGTCATTAACATTCTCAGTGGAGCAAACACTTTATGACAAGCATATGCCACAACAAATGTACTTGCCTCTGTTGCAACAGAAGAATCACTGACTTTTGCACTTACACCAATACTGTGGAGAGCTGCTTGAACATCTATTCCACTAAGATATGAAGATAAAACTTTTTTAACAAGTAATGCAGACTAATCGTTTCTCTTTAAATTACTTACTCCAGTGAGCCTGTTGGCAAAACAAGGTAGTTAAATTCTCCTTATAGTTCCTTTTGACCCAGAGGGTTTTTTTTTTCTTTTTGCAGAAACAAAAACAACTTCTAGCAGTCTAATTACAGTATGAATTTATAATAGTTTGTGTTGCAACTAGACTTGTCAGTTAGAGAATTGCCTAGTCCCTCTCTCTATGGCATTTTCTCAGGCCTTCTTTGTCAGTGCACTTTGGTGATGAATCTGAGGCATCCTTTGCTTGGACCATGTGCCCCAAAATGCAATATGTGCATGGAATAATGAGGCCCACAGGACATCTGCGGGAGGCTACTTTATAAATGCCAACATTTTTTTAAGAAGTCGAAGGTATCAGATTTCTATCCTGGGTGCCAGGATTTCTGATAGAGGACCTCCTTAAAATTTAAATATAGACCTTATCTCCTTAAAGCAAGTGGGTGTTAGGTCCAGGGGGGTGGGGTGGGGCAGTACTTGGATTAATTTTTGCTGGTTATGTGACACTGGCCTCTCAGTTATAGTCTATTCTGTGGCCAAGTATAGACCCCATCTTAGTCACTTTCAGGAAAATGTAACAATTTTTTAAATTGAGTGAAGAACAATTTACTTTTCATCTACAGTACAAACATTCTGGTAGTTTGCTAACCGTAAATGTGAAGGAAGAACTTTCTTACCCCCAAAATCCGAAAATGTGCAACCCCTATTCTGGTAACTCTATTGAAAATGCAACCCCATTATAGTCAATCCAGTCGTGAAAATGCGACCCCATGGGTGTTGGGTGGGTATGGCGCAATCTTTAGCTTTAAATTTTGTGCAAAGTCCACAGCTTCAGGTAAAAGCTCCTTTAAAAATAGAATGAAACATAAAAGGCAACTAACCTTTTCACAGCGGCATAACATAACCCAAGTGAAGTGAGAGAAATGGAAACATGGAACACTATTGCAGTGGTTCCATACTCTTGAACGACTGACTTCAATCTATCCCTCAGAGAAAGTTTATTCTCATTTCCCTCTTGAGCGGCTGCGTTTCCTTTCCATGAACTGTTGCTGTTTTTTGCGACCGAAGAATGCAGTGGCCTTACATTACGTAAGTTGGGCAACATGAAAACTTCATCTCTCGCAGGAGTTTGGACAGAGTGCAATTCAGTTTTGGGAGTATAATTTCTAAGCGGAACAGCCAGGGCCCTCGACTGTCTCGCAATACATCCAAAGTTTAGTATAGGGTGTCGCATATACAAAGAACCTGCCATAGCTTGAAGACAATCAGCCTAGCTCATAAAAATTGAACCTGAAACACTTCTGCTATAGAAGCGAAACGTGACAAAATCTACCAGGCATAGCTCCTAGATCCCAGGCGTACCCGAACGTGGTGTGCAAACATGCAAACGAGGCCAATAAAATGAGCTTTCTTCGCGATATTGAAAGATTTTCTTCTGGGAAATTAAGGTCCGTACAAACCAAGGTGACAACCGCGGAAGGCAGGAAGGTAAAATAGCACTACAGTAGTCTGGTAGTAGAGATCACACTGTTGTTAGGTACGGTCTAACAATAATGGAAACTGAGGGTAATATGGTATTTAAAATATGCGCATATCATCGGCTTGCCCCAGGGGTAGACCCCTGGGCCAACTCGGGGGATTATAAATTGGGTGGAGCAAAGTTGAGAATTTTCCCCAGGGGTGGAGAAATTAGATAAAACAAAGTCCCCTGGGTCAAGTACTTCTCAACGAAAAATCTCCCTGATATCCACCCCGTATAACTGGGATAGTCACTTGCCAAGTTAGCATTAGATCCCATCAGCTGTAGTCTTTTTCCCCCCTAATGAAATTTACACGAGGTAGAACTGTTTTCTGCTTTTATATGACACTTCATGATGATATTTCAAGCTGGAAATGTTCATGAAAGTGCAAGTACCTTCAATTTAAAGGGACACAGTCAGCTATGTGACCGCGCTGACCTGGACACTACTTTTGTCAGTTTTGAAAAGAGTTTACCTCAACGCGAAATCAAATGAACGCGTCGGCTACATCTAGAAATCCGCTTCAATCCTTCCTAGTGTTTCATTTGATCCTCAATCTTTTACAGAAAACCTCTTTTTGAGCAAACTTTAACTCATCCTATGACATTATATTTATTATATTTATCACGCGTAGGCTCCCGGCGGGGGAAATCGCTTTTGTTTACCAAAATAACAAAAGAAATGAATCAATAACATTGGCGAGCAAATAATCGTTATATGTATTTGGAAAATCGATGGAAAAGGTTACATATGTTTGGAAAATCAAACTTTCTCGCCCTTGAACCTTCGACAATGATTCATGCCAACTCCGTGTCATTCCTCACCTCTACTGATGATCGAGTTCAGAAGTATTCGCTGATGTTTGGCTTTTCCTGGACAAATCCATCGATGAATTCTCAATGGTATATAAAAAATGTGTGTTCTGATGTGGCTTAAGGTCTATAATCACGATTTGGGCTTGTAAATTGTTCAACTCAAAAAGGTTTGTTTTGAGTATTCCGGATATGCTGCTCACTTTCTGTTTCACGCTCGTGTCATGCAAATCAGCTAAGAAATGGTATCTAATGCGCATGTGCATCAGCTGACTGTGTCCCTTTAAAGGGAAAAAATGATTTGAAGGGCAGTATACCAAGCTAACCACTAGACCACTGAGGAAAGACAGGGAAATAAACCCGGGGGGGCCTTGGGTATTTTTTGGGTGTGTATGTGCCACCCAGGACTCCAAATTAGAACCCCGTTCTAAAAAAAATTTCCCCTAAAATTGATACCCTGTTCTAGAAATGGGCCATTTTTTTATACCTTGTGCTAGAATTCACCCTAAAACTGATAACCCATTCTAGAAATGGCCAGGGCAATTTTTTATACTCGATCTGTTCTAGAAAGTTTGTAAATTGAAATAGCCCTGTTTTTTAAAAAAGATATTTCTCTATTTGTTCAACTTATACATCAAATAAATGCTTCTTCATAATCAGCAACAATTTTAAGCAGAAGATAAAGCTGTGATTCACAATTGTTTTTATTTCCGATCTTATTAAATATTATACCCCATTCTAGAAAACGCCTCTGAAATGGATACCCCATTCTAAATCAGGAGCTTCAAAATCACGACCCCATTAGGCGGCAGATACCCGTATAGATATTGTATGGGAGTACCCCCCCCCCCCCCCGGAAATAAAGAACCTAACCAGTCTCGAAACAGTGCTTAACCCTAATTAGTAAACGGTAAAACTATATTGTGTAAATTACATGAGGTGTGCGTAGGGGCCTCAGTTGATGGGATCTAATGATAACCCACTTGACGGAGGGGGTGTTTTTATGATATTTGGAGATGAAATTTTACTCATTTGTGTTATGCTTGGAGAAGCAATGTAATACCTTTATTGAACAAAAATCACTACAATTCTGTTGGCTTGTGAATCTGTTTACTTTGAGATTTTTGTGCCTGACATATTCCCCTGGTTGGCCTGTGGTCTACCCCAGGGGCAAGCCAATGACATGTGCATTAGTGGGCAAATGGCCCTACCATGCAGATAGGTGGAAAATTGAGACTCAAGGGGGAGGTAGGGTGTAATTGGTTTACCTCAATGTAAGAACCTGTGAACTTTTCTTTGTTTTTCCCTTTTTGTTTTGCCAGGTTCTATTGTTGTTGACTTTTTTATTTGCTTTGTTTTACTTCTGACTGTGAGTTTTACAGGTTGTTGCACCACCCCATTTTCTATTGGACCCTGGAGAAACTGGAAATATTGCTTTGGGGGAGGTTATTAAAGCAAGGTGTGTTAGAGCCATTGACAGTAATATTTTTGTTTTTTTGAGAGGGGTGGGCAGGAAGGATGACAAAGCAACGAGTGGGTGTGTACAGTCCCCTATATTTAAAGTGTAATCGCATGCCTTGGTGAGTGACAGCAACTGAAAGCCAAAGATTTTGTCAATGCAAATTAATATGCCTTTATCTATTGTATAATGACCAATCAAATATGTGCATCGCTGGAGCAAGTACGCACTTCTTGAGATATTTTTCTCTCCTCCACCCACTGCTATAAGTGCTGATGCTCAGCCCCTTGGTGCACATGAAACTAAGTTTACCGCCTGCTACAGTGCACACTTGTTCTTGACAATCTGACGATCTAAGCAAGGGTGGCACAGTGGCAAGAGTACTCGCCTCCCACCAATGTGGGCCAAGTTTGAATCCTGGCATCGATGCCATATGTGGGTTGAGTTTGTTCTTGGTTTTCTCCCTTTCTCCGAGAGCTTTTTTTTCTCCAGGTACTCTGGTTGTCCCCTCTCCTTAAAAACCAACACTAGTACTTCCAATTTCCAATTCGATCTGGCATGCACAGACATGTTGAATGAGTTCTTAAAGGCTGGTTTTCACTAGGGTTGGAGTCAGAGTTGGAGTCCTAATCAAAAGCTTAGAACTTAACAATCTAGTGAAAACAGGTTCTGATTCTGTGTACGACTCCATCATTTATGATCAAGTGAAAATTAGGTTGTTACAGTCACAAGCAGAAGCAGAAAAACTAAATTAATCACAAAGCATGGGAACATGCATTGTGATTGGTTTGTCTCTCTGCTGCTGTTTCCAACTCCAACAAATTATCTGGTTTTCACTAAATCGTAAGCCACGGAGTCATTAACGGAGTAGAAAGAAAATGGAAACGTTCTAATTCTTCTGACTCCAATTCTGTTGCACTTGTGGCTCTGCTTACGACTCTGATTTTTGATTTTCACTAGATCATGAATTAAATGCTCTTATGACTCTGCTTATGACTCAGACTCAGACTCCTTCACTAGTGAAAACCTGGCCTGTAAACAGACATTATTTTATTTTTCTTTTCGTTCTCTTCAAAAACATCAGCGAGCTTCATAAATCCCCTGCGGTTTATATTTTATCACCCATGCTCGACCAACTTTGAAGAGGAAATAGAGGGTCTGTGAACAGGCTATGAAAACCTTAGGAACTCTGAAGTACTCTGTGGGTAAACATATATATTATATTTACAAAAATTATGGGAAAATAGGGGACTGTGAACAGTCTAAAGCATCCCCACCTGTGCCAAGCATCTTTCTATCTTTTGGTAACTTGGCAAATCTCTGTTCATTTGTTTCCTCCAGGCAAATGTGTTATCAAAAGCCTGCCTCGTGGTTGGGGAATTTGTCATTGTTGACTTTCTTATCTTCTGTTCAAGGGGACTTGTGCGGGTTTTTTCTTCTTTTTTTCTTTTTTCTTTTATGGGACAATCGTCCTTGTCTCTTCCACAAGGGAGTCCCAAAGGAATTTTGACCAGTGTTCAAAAAGAAGAGTCATGGGAAATAAAGTACATCAGCTCTGGTTTAACATGCTTGCATTGGTAGCCTTTTAGTTAGCAAATGATTGATTGGGTGGTAGTAATGTAATGTATGATGGGTACCAGTATGACCTAGTCACTTTACACATTGCTGTTGTTATTTTGTTTTTTCATTCTGTTAGAAATTTCCTTGCAATTATCTGCCTTTAGTATTGTAGTTCTATTATTTAGCGTGTAAATATTGCATAGCCTATTTGAGCTCTTTTTTATCTTTTGTATTTTAGTGTTACTCGTTTTTTCTACTACGTTGATGTTTGTTTCAATAAACTCGTGAATTTTAGCTCAAAACTGTTGTTCTTCTGTCAACCATTTTGGCTATCTTTGATTTTGGTATTAGAAGTGGGATTTGAGGAGACCTTAAGAAGAGTTTAAACCGGAATGGGTTAACAACTTTAACATGATGACTGCAGAGGCCCAATTAAAAGAGCTCATTGATAATCTGGCAGCATTGGAACAGCTGCTGTAGGGACAGGCTGGTGCTAGTGCCTCTCTGCTGGTACTTCAAGTGCAAACCCCAACCAGGTCACTGTGAAAAGTAACCCGGGAAGGAAAGCTGAAGAAGTTTGCTGGAAGCTGAGGCTTCACCATGCTATTGATGTAAAGCACACACCTGGTGGGTATACTGAGGCCAATGCAGTGGACGTCCTGCTGTATCATCTGGAAGGTGCTGCCAGGGAAGAGATCTATCTGTGCCCCACTGAGGAGGAGGCCAACAGAACAAGCAGTTTTCAAGATCCTGCATACCCAGGCCTTAAGTAAGTTCTTTGAGCGCTGAGAAGAGAAAAGGGAGAAAGTATGAGTACTCTCATACTCTTATGCTTCTCACCACCCTGTGTAGAGTGCCTGAACCGCGACTCCAGTCAGCAGTATCTCTAGCAGAAGGTCCTAGTGCTCTAGAATATCAGTCAACAGTAGATTCTCCCGGCAGGGCCGTATGTCCAGGAATGCATGCGATGGCGAAAATGGCAAGCATTGCCAGCCCTCTGGCAATTTTTCGCTGTTTGTGCCAAATTTGTAATTCTGCCAAATTTTGCCATTTTCGCCAAAATCACCAACCACGCTTCAAGGGGCCACTTTTGCCATCTAATTTCAATTTTTCGCCATTTTCGCCATCCGAATTTGCCATTTTTGCCAAAATCGCCCTTTTTACCAAAATCGCCGCTCTCCAAGGGGCCTAGCCTCCGTAGCAAGCGTTTCCGTGCGATTTAGGAGCAAAGAACGAGGAACGAGAGTCAAAGACCGCGCGATGGCGCGAAACCAAACGGAAACGCTTGCTACGCAGGCTGCAAGGGGCCACGTTTGGCATCCAATTTGAATTGCCAGCCTTCTGGCGATTTTTCGCCATTGCATGCATTTCTGGACTTGAGTGACAGCACAGTACCAGTCCAGTGTCTTCCTCTGACCGTAATCACCTGGTGAAGGCACGGAGTATGGATATCACCATATAGCACCTGATTAACTATCGCACCATTGGTCGTAAGTGTAATTGCCACGAGACAAGTAGGCTGAAACATGTGAAGCAAAACAGCTTAACCAGTGGGAACAAAGAGTTCTCCACGTCTCTACTGGAGAGAGTCTGATAACCATGGCAACAGGCACCTTCAGCTTCCCCTACCTCACAGTCCTACAGTGTGGTCATCAGGGGTCAGAGTAAACAGAGCAGTTGGTACGTGAATACTCTTTGTGGTTGGGATTACATGGCTATTTCAAGTAGTACCTGCTGCAGTGTGAACGCTTTGTTGTAGCAAAGTGGCCCTTCCTGCCCATCAAGCCCCCAATGACCAGCATTATCACCTCCAAGGCCCTGGAAGCCCTAGCTATGGATTTTACTCGGTTTGAGTGATCTCCCAATGGCAAAGTATGTTCTTTTTCTCACTGATGCATTCACAAAGTTTACGTTCCCAGTGCCAGCAGGTGACCAGCCCATCAGCACCGTGGTCAAACCCCTAGTATGTGTTGGTTCCTTGTATGCGGTGTTCATAATCACATCCGCTCAGACCAAGAAGGTTGCGTTGCAGCTGAAGTGATACAGGAGCTGTGCGGCACCTATGGCATTAAGAAATCAAGAATAGCCCCTACCATCCTGAAGGAAATAGGTAATGTTACCACACTCTCTATGATCTGCCCTGCACCCCTCCTTCTGACAAGGAGCGACCCTAGCATCATGCATCCATGTGACGCACCATACCGTTACAGGGCACTCCGCCAACTACCTGATGTTTGAAATCGATCCTAAATTGGATAATTTTATTCATCTCTTCCTCATAATGAGTGAGAGGGCCAATCAAGCACCAGTGGTTAATGGCTACCCCTACACCAGAACCGTTTGCCCTGTGCTCGCAAGTAACCTCAGAACAAGAAGAGACTAGTCTCCGCAAATAGCAGTTCAACTGCCCCAAACCAACATCCCTACTGGTGACAGAGTCTTCACTCGTATAGCCATCCCAAGGGAGGACAGAATTAGTGAAACGTCTTCATAATTGGTCAATGTCTATGAGATTAAGCATGCTGGTCGTCAAGGAACCAGCAGAACTCTTAATCGTACAGAGTTGTAAGTATGTCTTAAGCATATACAGTTCACTCCCGATAACTCGAACCTCGTGCTAGCTCCAAACAAAGTGTCGATTTCCCTTGCATTTCCTTCATACATTTACTGTAATTTACCCTCGATAACTTTGAACTTTCCGCTAACTAGAAGTAAGTTTTGTTTCCCTTTAGATCATTTCTATATAAAATTTACCTTCGATAACTCGAACCTTGTTTTTTAAAAGCGCGTGACAAGTCGAAAACAAAAACAGTGTCCTGAAGTCCGAAACATCAAATTTATTTCAACACAACTGTGTCAATTCATTATCTTTACTTTCATGTCACTCCACAGTTCAAAGTCAGTGCCCATTAAACAAGCTTTGTTGTTTAATTCTTTCTGCAAAATATCAATCTGTATCTCTTGCTACCCTTGAAGTAAAGTGCGCATGATACTTGCGTTCCCTGTCCATCCATTTGTTTATTTCCTTTCTGGCAAGTTATTTGCCCCGAACTCCCGATAACTCGAATTTTTTTCGTTTTTCTCTAGAAGGTTATGGGGATTCCACTGTACCCCTGTAACCGCAAGTCCCCAACAGACGAAACCGAGTATCCCTTCTGTAGAAAGCGTAGTGTGGCTCCAGCTGACACTTTTACGGAATATGTAGTCTGCCATCAAGCTCTCCTGTTGTTTCCGGGGATACGGGGGTCGGGGAGGGAAAAGGGTAATTTCCTAGAACCTAAAGTAATAGTAACCTAGAATCTAAAGTAATAGTAATCTAGGTTTATTTTTTATTTGTTTGGGAAGTGTCATTGCTTAAGTCATATTATTTGTGTCATGCATTCGGTAAGATATGTTGATGTATTCAAATTTAATCATTTTGTTATTTCTAGTATTTTAGTGTAACCAGTTCATGTGTATATCAGGTTGATCTTTGATTCACTTAACTCAAAAATCTTTACTCAAATCTGTGTTCTTATGGTGACCGTTTTTGCCCTCCTACACCGAGACTACCAAGTACCTAGCCTGCGAGCAAGCTGTCCAATCTGAGCTTGCTGGCAGGCTACTGATGATGAGGTCATTGCATATCTGTGTAAATGCAGCAGTCGTCGTAACAACGGCTAGGAAGCTACAGACAGGAAAAGGCCCTTACAAAAATTGTTTATCAAGTCATTGTAATTTTACGGTGAACTTAGAGTGAACTTAAAATATGATCAGTTTGAGGCTCCTTTGTGAAAAGAATAAACATTGCATACTTATTCTTTTAGTTTGTAGAACTAAAAGGTGATGATGGAAGCGTAGTTGCTGTAGATACAGGAGAGCGATGCATGGGATTTTGTGAAGACTATAAACCTGATAACAAGGTTTATAAAATTCAAGAAGGATTTTTTATTAGTTCGCAAGATGGGGCTCAAAACCTGGAGGAACTTAAAAGGCAGAAAATTACTCATATTTTAAATGTAGGATCAGGGATCGAGAATGCTTTTCTTCAGGTAAGAGGGTTTAACAGTACATACTGTGTTCATGAAAACACTGAACAGCACATTAAAGACCCTATTCAAGGCATCTTACATAAAGTGGGAAGTGGTGATTTCCCTGTAGAGGGGAGCTTAGTAAGTTAAAATTAGTAAATAAATAAGGCGTGAGGACTCGTTTTTCCCCCAGAATACACCTGACACAGCATACATTAAAACACCTTATTTTCCCGGGAGGGAGGGTACTCCTAGGAATTCCTTGGTAGAGCTGTGTTTATCAATTGGAGCTTGAAAGACATACCTCTGTATGCTCTGGTGGTTCCCTCGAAAACCAAACCTGATTTCGGACCATAATGGGTAAAGTCTATTCCCGTTTTGAAGCTGAAACGGCTCAAAAACCATACCCTTTGGGATAGCACATATCCATACTGCTAATATAGGCTAGTACACACCGGAGCTATTTCCTCGAGTAAAGGGCGGCTAGCCTGCGCCAAAAAAAACTAACCGGTGCCTGCCAAGAAAGCTAAATATACCGGTGTGATGTCTTTCCAACCTGGCCACCGTTCCCCTAATGATGAAAGTTTTACATTTGACAGGAATTTACTTATATGGATGTTGAACTGCTGGATTTGCCAGACACACAGATTTGCATTCACTTTCCACAGATGTTTGAGTTTATAAAACTTGGAATTGAAAATGGTGCGGTTCTTGTCCACTGGTGAGCTGTTCTTTAACAACCTTACACCTAACATCCTATTCCTTCATTTCTGCGCTTTTATCAACTGTTCGCATTATAGTTGGTGTTGGCTTGTAAAAATAAGCGCACAGTTTTTTAAAACTGCAAAAGAACAACTGATTATGCTAAAAAAATATGAGTAAGTATGCCAACGGTATGTTTGACGCCCAAAACATGATAGTATTATGCTGGCATGATCCGTCAATCCCTTGTCTTTCCTCATATAAGCCTCTCAACAAAATGCAACGATTTATAAAGGATACTACCTACATGTATTACTATTAAATTCAGAATCCATCGTTAATCAATATCGGGTACGCATGCGTAACCCTCCTGTAGGGTTGACCAAAGTCATCGATGACTGGCTGACTGACGTTTCAACGTCTGTGGAATTCAATATTACAGTCACCTACGCATCTCTAACTCTAATTTCCACAGGTTATCAAATGTTGTCATCAACAATCGTCAGATTCAGAACTACACTTACTTATGTAATACTTGAGCTATTTCGTTACGATTTCAAAGTTTAAAGCATGAACTGTAAGTTAAAATAGTCTGTCAAAAAATGAACTATGAACCTGATGAAATCAATAATGAAATATTCATTTCTTGCAGTAATGCTGGAGTTTCAAGGTCTGCAACTGTAGTGCTTGGTTTTCTGATGTTTACATACATTTTACCGTTGGAAGATGCCTTGATCATTGTTAAAAAGGCCAGACCATGTGTAAAGCCAAATGAAGGGTTTCTGCAACAGCTTCGAGATTATGAAAAACAGCTTGGAATATGAAAGTACAAATAGTAATTAATGCCAACTATAAGATTCTGGTTATGTCGTCCACCTTATGTCCCAAACGGGATGAAGAGGTTGAGTGGGTGAGCGATAACATTCTAGATTGTTGGAGGTGCAGTGGTTAGAAATATTATTCTAAAGACAGCTGAACAAAGGCGGATCCAGGGATATGTTAATAGAGTCGAGATAGAGGCAGTCAATTTTGTTTACAATGTTCAGTATTGTGAGTTAACGGTGTGAAGTAAGCCCGACAGCACTTGAGGAAGTTGTATCACATTAAGTTTCCCTTGGAAGGGTCTCAAAAATCAATCAAACCGCTCGTGAATTCACTTTGGGCCCGTTTCCAACGTCATGTTGTTCGTTCCGTGCTAAGATGGGTAGAGCGACTCTAACAAGAAGTTGAATACGTTAATTGCAACATGATCGAAAGGAAACAAAGTGATTAAAAGGAAACAATTCAAAGCCTTCAGTGTTCTTACGGCCACAAATCACCTTTTGTGGTCTGTTACGTTCCTTTCATTTAGGGCCTGTTTACGTGGAGGTGGGGGACCCCAGCTAGGTGAGGTAACATGTGGCAGGTCACCCCACATATCATGTAAGCATGATCAAATTTAAATGAGAGATTATATAGACAGGCGGGTTACCCCACCTAAGTGGGTTACCTCTCTTACCTGGGGTCCGCCACCTCCATGTAAACAGGCCCTTGGATACACAGCCGGCCATGCAAAGTATTTTTTTAAAGGTGATATTAAATTTCTTATTGAAATTCAAAATTTAGTAATAGAAGATTTTTTCCTAAAGCAAGTCGTGATAATCTTTAAGGTGTATGTCTTTTCCTTTATTGATTTAATTATGATTTACCATTTTAACAATCCAATGATAATTATTATCCTCTATACTTGTTTCCTCGGGCTGTTCTGTGTCTTCTTCTAGTTTATCGATACTTCACGATATCAAGCGAAATGTTGGGCCATGAACTCTTATTTTCCTTGGGGTCTCTATTCTCCCGGGCAGGATCGTTTAGCAATCTTGCAGATTTCATTTCTCCGTAGACGCAGTTCGCTCTGCAATCACAAATCATAACTTGTAGGAGAACAATAAAAACCCGGAAATAGCAAGGATGTGAGGGGTTGTGTGCTATCCTTAGGAGAAGCGGAAGGGGCCGGGAAGGGGGATTGCCTCGGATGTCACCGACCATAGATTTTTTCTTTATTGTTCCCACAAGTTTGGGGGCCATTTTTTTTTTTTTTTTAACAATACAGTAAAATCCCACATATAAGAACCTAGATTTTTCCAACTTAGCCTAATAGGTTCTTATAGAAATGATATTTAGTGGGAATTTAGGCTACCTAGGTTCTTAAATAGGTTCTTAATTTGATAGGGGCACTAGTGATCAACACATATAACTACTCTCGGGCAAATGAGAGATACATCGATCTGTATTCTTAATAATTGCATTGTGTAATCCAGTATTGGCAAAGACATGATATGGTTTTCATTTTAGTTCATTGTTTAAATCTTACTGACTGAAAGCTAGACTAAATGTTGTTTCTGTATTTTCATCCGTGCCTTCTTTTTTCAAAAATAAGAACCTAGTGAAACTTTACATGTAATTAGGCTAAATAGGTTCTTATGAAAAGGGGGTTTAAAATAAAAAATTTAGCCTAACAGGTTCTTAAATTTTAGGTTCTTATATGTGGGTTTTTACTGTATCCGTCCATTTATTTTGGCTTAGACTGATTTTGGTGACCTTCAGAGAGGAATATTGCAATTGTGAAGTTGATATTATTCTACAATACAACGTGCTCGCAATGAATTGAATTTGAAATCGCCTATTAAGTTACAACCCCATCGAAGCTTTTAAATATATTTGGAAAAATAAACATCAAAGCCACAGGCTAGCTAGGGAGAAGTACATTAGAACTTTTTAGCAAATACCTTGCGGGTTCTCTTTCCATGCGGAAGTACAGTGGAAACTCTATATAACGAAGTCCTCGGTATGACGAGCGATTTTCATCAGCCTGGCCAAAATTACAGTAAAATGTATGGAGCAGAACCTCCATTTAACGAAATCCTCGTTATAACGAACACAATCCACAAGCGCAAACGTAAAATATATACCTCGATATAATAAATAAATGTCAGCACGTGATAAAAGATGAATGCCAAACAGACCAATTGCTGTAATTTTTCAGATCCGGAAATGCTGGGTTTTGTAAATTAATGATTAACTATACCTCGGTATAACGTACATTTTGGTAGCTTTCCCGAAAATTCGTTATATGGAGGTGTTCGATAAGACGAACAAATTCCCATTCCCCTTTCACTTCGCTAAATCAGGGTTCCATTGTATTCTCGATTAATGTGAAAAAACACCTTACCTTTGGGCTCAAGAGACGTTCCCTTAACAGAAGAGGAACTGGTTCCTTTTCTTCTTGCTGCACCTAATGAAGAAAGCAAAACAAATTCAAAAAGACAACAAAAAAAAGCAAACAAGTAGATAAATAAATGACGAAAAAAAAGCCTGGACAGAGCACTTAATTGAACCTTTGATTTGATCTGAAATTGGGTTTTTCACTCCAATACTTCACGATGGACAAATAAATATTTTGGGATCGGCCCAAGCGTTCCTACAAAAATAGGTACAATTCTTGTTAAGTTTTCTAACTTCTCTTGTGATATTAAAAATTTTATCTTTCTCCTTCAGGTCCACCCTAGCATCTTCTTGTACAGCTATGTCAATAGTTTAGCAAAATTGTCGTTGTTTATCCATCACAACTAGGTCAGGTCTCTTGTTGTCAGTCTGTATGCTAAAATCCCAAAGGACTATAGCTTTCTCAAGGGACATACTAATACAATTTGTTAGTCCATTCCAATCCGTACTACCACTACTACTATATTATTAATATTATTATTATTATTATCAAATATTATTATCATCATCATTATTGTCTTAATTATCTTAAAATGCTGACTCGATTCGAAGCAGTTCCTGGGTAGCTTGTATCATAAATGACTGTGTGCGAACAGCAACGGGTGGTTTTAAAATAATTAAGCAAAGGTTTTGAATTTAGTAAAGGTTTTATTGGCGGAATTTTTTGCTGACCTGCAGTTTGGTGTTTCGTTTGCCACCCATGACCCCACCTCCTCCGGCAAAACTTTCACTTTTAGTAAATATGCTTGCCACAAACAAGAGGGCAAAGATCCAACATTGAAGCTTGCGATTCATTGTGGGTTTAAAAGGCTGTAATAATAACAAACAATAAACATTTATTTCCCCGATCTATCAATTTCAAGTCTGAATATTGATGAGGGCAGATTGACTGAATGGGGGTAAAGTTTGGAGTGAGTGATAGAGCATTATAGAGCGAGAAGTTCACTGACAAACTTAAAACAACTTGAAATCTAAGCATGCCACCGTTTCCCCAGTTTATTGAATATCTTCTTCGGTTTTGCCCATTTCAGCATTTTTAAAATTTTCTGTTGTGTTCGATCTTCTACTGTTTGAAGCAGTCATGTTGTTATTTTAGTGAGCTCTGTGATCGCGTGGCAAGTGCCAGGATTGCCTTGCACCGAGTAACCTAGAATACAATTAGTCAAGAGTTAATTGCTCTCCTGTCTGGTGGCTACTTATGAATTGAATAAGCCAGAACGGCGCGCTATTGTTTGAAAAATGTCATTTCATTCCAAGGAGATAAAGCGTATTTGAGAAAGATTTAACAATCTACATGTCACGCAGTTTGTACTGACGATATTAAGATTGCAGTTACGATTTACAAGCTGTTTCCAGAACTGAAGAACACAGAGAAATAACCACTAATGACTCTGAATTGTAGAAAAACCACGAAAGAAAAACAGAAAAGTGAAAAATGGGTGGGTGGAAAATGAAAAGTACGCTACAGGTCAAATTTGATTTTACATGTAAAAAATTTTAGCGATTTTGATTTGCGATCTCCTTTGTCTCATAGCCCTAGGAGACACTGAATTGAGAACAACTTACAATAGGTTAAAAATTTTAACCTGAAATCAAAATTTGACCTATGACATGACGTAACTTACCTTTCTAAATTCTTTCTATAGTAGTTTTGCTGCAAAGCTTCGGTTGGCATTAAGATCACTGAAGTATTTCCACCCGTTCTTTAAATAAGTTTCCTTAGACTCTTTGTTGTTCTTTTTTATCATTTCATCTCTGTGTTACTTTCGATTACAGTCTACTTTAATTGTAGTTGAATCATAAATTCATTTAAAATAATCTTATCAATTGGAACTTAATTGATTGGTTGATTGAGATGTTTGCCCTTGTCAGCTGATTGGCAAAAGAAATGTCTTTGATCTAGGTTTTAGTTTCTTCAGTGTTAGTGTACTATTGCCATTATAAAAAAGGTCGATAGGGTCAGACCTACAGTGGGGTTATTAGTACCACCAAGCAACAAACCCGTTAATAAAAGAAGCCGTTACCGTTATTATACAAACTTGCGCCAAAACCCATCATTCAACCAAACTCGCAGTTGTTTTTTACTAAGAAAGTTATCCAAAAAAATAATTATACGCATCAGTTGGTCATATTTAGGCCACACTTGAGGACGTAAAACATCGTTCATTGTGTAAATAGGCAAGGGAAAAAAATTGAGACGAAATCAGTAAAAAGTTTCCTGTTTCGCGATACATTCTGGGTCAGATTCTTCCCACTCACAATAAAAAGCAATTTTATCTAAAAAATTAAACTGAACAGAGGGAAATGTTTCGTCGGCGGATACGATTTAAAAGAAATAGCTTAGAAAATGTTTATTTTGGATAAATTATTTATCAAACACAGTGGAACACTAGATTTAAGAAAGGCAACATGTATTTAGGAAAAGGTCGACGAAATCTCAAAAAATGCTTTTGACATGCATAAACCAAGGACTATCTACATCTTCTGTTGCACTCTTCTAAGACCCCAAAGGAGAATTGAATTAAAAAGAAACGATTTTAATTAGAAGGAGTAAGATGTATATTTGGGCGTTTTTAATGTCGTAAATAAATAGTAAAATACTACGTGCTGTTTGAAGGTTTTAGTTTCTTTGGCCTTTATTTATTTAATCTATCAATTACGATAAGCACTTTTTATCTACTAATTGTTCCTCAATCAGTTTCCCCTTTCATTTCGCAAGATTTATTCACGTTTTATTGTTTCTTCTGTGAGTCCTGATATATTTTCTAATAGATTCTAATACGATCAAAACTGAGTTCAAAACAACAAATTAAAGTCTATTGTTGGCGAACACGTTTGACCTTTTCTTGCTTACTTGGCCTGCAATCGCTTTCTCGGTATTAATTTGAGGTGAACTCAACGCCTCCATTAGTTCAACTCTTGATTCCACTGTCAGTATGTGTTTCTGTTTTCCAATTTGGCCTTTTCACTTCGTTGATTTTCGAAGGAATGAAGATAGGGCTGAAACGAGGAAAAATATGACGCGTCCCATAAGATACTCATTTCGTCTAAAATTTAGCTACGACGCGACCTTGTTAAGGTGCGTCCTATTTGAAAACATCCCTTAACACCTGTTCTTGGATAAGACGCGTCTTAGCTAAGTCTTTGCGAATCCTAATCATCCTCATCCCCTTTTGGGAGGTAATTCTATGGATTGCCGGCCAAATATCTTTGTATCTCGCCGTCAGTTCCTAACTTATCGTGTGCAACAGCGAGTTCCGCGAGGGTTTGCGATATACGTATTTCTAGTGCCTATCAGTATAAACAGTAAAAGCGAAGCCTCCGATAATATACTTATGATTAAAGCAATAAGCATATAGTAAACTATAAGCCACTAAAAAAGAATCCTCCTTTTGAGAAAAGAGTCTGGGTGATAAAAAAATATCCCGGAAACACAACTGAACTCTTTCATTCAAGCGTTATTCAGGACACGAAGGTAATGTTTGCTGACATGTATACAACACCAATAGTTCTTGTGAACCTTCTCTTTTCATTAATAACCTGAAAAAATGTTCATAAGCCTTATGTGTATTTTTAACCTGATGGAAGGGAGGCGATATATCGCGCGTCTCAGTCAGATCTTGAAAACATTCATTGTAAGTGACAGGCCGGCAAAGAAAGTAAACCAGACAGGAAAACAATAAATAATCAACTTCATCTGAGAAACAGGTCCTGAAAAGCAGTAAATTAGGTCAGTAAAAGCCTGCATGAACTGTCAAAAATGCTGCCATCTAACATGAATCCGCCCGTTTATATGTCACGCGACGCTTCCCTCAACCAGAAATAAGTTAAATAAACAAACCATCAAACAACAAAAGAACCTTGATACCAGCTGTATTTGATGTTTTGGTAGCCTGTATACGTACTGAAATAATACAGAAAGTATTAAGCTTAAAAGTGCACGACAATTGAGTTGTCGGTAAACAAACCTAAAAATGCTTAAAACTTTGATTTGAATCATGAGTCATACTAACGAGTCGTAAGTCATACTAACGAGATTCAAGTTCTTTACTGGAAAAATTCCATTGGCTGCCTCTGGGTTGAACTGCTTATTTTTTGCCAAGTAAAAAGCAAGCTGCTTGTGTTAAACTTCCCGTCCCGCCCTCGCAGGGTCTACTTAGTACCTCCCTGCCAATCCTAACCCAATTTTCTCGCATCGATAGGTTTCCATTTTCTATACTGCAATGGAGCTTCTGCTAAGACCTGGCCCCGGTTGTTCAAACGTTGGATAGCGCTATCCACCGCGGATGGGGAAACTAATTACACTATCCACTAGGTAGAGATTTATCCGGTGGATAGCGCTATCCAGCCTTTGAACAACCGAGGCCAGGTGGGGATCATCCTCCAATCTTCAGGGTCCGCGCAGCAGCTCAGTTTAAGGGGTTGGAGGGAAGCTGGTTTCATACATACATACATACATGTATGTATGAAATTTAATTTCCCCTGAAGCTAAACTACTATTGTATAAAACTTCTATTATGCCTTACTTAACTTATTGTCATTTCATATGGCACTTTTGTAAAGCATCTGACTCAAGAAAAATTGAAAGGGTACAAGAACGTGGGCTTAGAATTGTTTTTAATACCTATTCTGAAGATTAGCATACGTTACTTAAGCGTGCTAAGTTGCCTAGTTTGTAATATATAGATTTAGCCAGGGCTAAAAGCGAAGCTCCTATTAACTCGAATTTATGATTTAAATCAAACAATAAACTTGTATTCCACAATTCAGTTAACTTTAGAACACATTCATGTGACTAATTTGAGGGAAAGGTTAAGTGATTTTAGAGAACAGTAATTTGCAAACAGTCAAAGCTAAGAGTGAACTTAATCTTACATCGAGTTGATAGCCTTATATACGTACACCCAAAAATAGCAATCATCTTCGATCACATTTAAGAGCGCGGACTCTTGATCACAGTAGATTAGGCCTGGAAAACAAATCAGGCGGAATTTTTTGCGTTCGAGAAGTTTACTTTACAAAATCTTGCCAACAAGTCTGGGGATGTGTAAACCAACCTTTTATACTTTTTATACATCACATCTGAGGTGAAACAGTACCATGAGGCGCTGTTTTTATCATACAGACCTCGGACAGAATGCAGTATTTCATAATTTTGCAATACAAATTGCACTCGCTCAATATTCAGGACGATCGAAGCACGTGTGGGCTTTTAGCGAAACCGTTAAAAAAATTTCCAAAATCACCTATACGGCGAGCCAGTTCTCACTTTTGACAAGCGCCAAAGTCGACTGTTTAAATTATGATTAATAGAGTTATACGCTTCAACATAATAAAGAATTTATTATGTTTATTTTTTATTTAATGTTTTTATAAACCACAGACCGCCTGACCTCAGACAATTAGCAGTCAGTTTCACAATTTTTCAATACTAATTCCATTCATTCAATATTCAGGACCATGGAAGCACGCGTGGGCTTTTAGCGAAACCGTTCAAAAAAATTCCAAAATCACCTATCAAGTTTTCAAAGAAATTTTAACAGAGTTACACTTCAACATAATACAGAATTTATTGTGTTTATTTTTTATTGATAGTTTTATGACCGTCACGGCGATGTGTAATATGCGCGGTACGTTGAGTACTCCTGCAAGGGATGTTTATGAACGACTGTAAACAAATAACGGCAAAGGGCGGCAAAGCGATGAAAATTACAACAGACAACTAACAATAAATGAAAGATCAAAAATATAATTCGGTAGAACATTTACAGAGACAACAAGTTTCATTCACGAAAACAAGTATTTAAGTGTCCATAAGAATCCTAGAGTCTTTAAGCTTAAAAATTAAGTTTAATTTTAGGAAGTGTCTAGATACCCGGCAGCCGGGAACTGTTTTCAAAAAACTAGATACCCGGCAGTCAGAAATTTTGCCCAATTTTCTTCAAATAGCTCGTTTAATTCCTCTAAGAACATAAAATATTTGTTTAGAAATCTCAAGCGATTTAAAAATTGCCTTGGGTTAAAAGTAGAAGCGATTGTCTAGCTTGGGCATAGAGTGAAATCTCAATGTCTTTGACACTTAGAAAATATTCAAGTTCTGACACGCCAAGTCAACTCCCGATGAATATCCACAGAAATTATCAACGAAACCTCACCAGAGTAGAGCGATTTTCGTATGACCTTGAAATGAAAACGCGGGAACAAAACAGAAACAACAAACGAACGGAATAGAGCGATTTGATTGGTTTATCGAACGGACAGACAAACGTGTGTGGCTTTTGGTTGGTTAAGCGAACACCCGCGTAAAAAAACTTCA
This sequence comes from Porites divaricata, assembly GCA_038088405.1. NCBI lineage: Eukaryota > Metazoa > Cnidaria > Anthozoa > Scleractinia > Poritidae > Porites > Porites divaricata. The sequence goes on from JBBMOI010000018.1 coordinate 2,257,615, forward strand.
TGCCCGAGAACTTTCTAGGAATCAATGGATCCTTCGCTTTGACGTCATACTGCAACACGATTGGCCAATCGAACAATGCCTTCTCCATATTAGGGTTTCTTTGGCGGGAAAACGAAGAGTCCATGTTTTGATCTTTTCATCCATTGGCTTATGAAACAGATGACGAACACTTATCGAAACCATTTTTCAAGGTCATACGAAAATCGCTCTATTTGGTGTTTGTTCAGAAATGGCAAGCGATTCTAAATAAAGGTTTCGTGTCGTTGTGGACAAATTCTCCGCGCTTGCATTAAGAATATTCTTTAGAATCTTGTCTCACGGGTACGGTTTTCAAAATACTAGATGCCCGGCAGTCGGAAATTCACGTACAATTTACACGAAATATCTCATTGAATTTTTGTAAAAGCATTAGAAAGTTGTTTAGAAAACTCAAGCGATTTCAAACACTGCTTTAGGGTTGAAGTAGGGGCAACCGTCAAGCCTGGGCATAGAGTGAAATTTTCATAGTTTCGACACTTCAAAAATATTCATGACAAGTTCTAACACACTGATCGTGACCTGACTAATCAACTCTCTGATGATCCACAAACATATTGTCCAAACCTTCCCTAAGCTTTTAGAGCATCAATTTTTCGTGCTTGCACAAAGCATTTTCTTTGGAATCTTCACTCACGGGCACGGCTTTCAAAATACTAGATGCCCGGCAGTCGGGAAATTCTCTCTGTACTTTCACGAAAATCTTTCTTGGCATCTGCTGCGTCTACTCGATTTGTATTTAAAATTATAAAGAGTCTGTAGTCTTAACAGATATCCTCCAGAGATGTTCCTCTGAGTGGCTTACTGTAGTTTGCGAAACGAAATGGAACGAAACGAAATGGGAATCTGTAGTTTGCGAAATGAAAATTTACTTTCTCGCTGCGTCTACTCCATCCTCGGAGATCCAGGGGCAGTTAGTCGGGACGATACAATGTTCGTGGTGAAAAGTTTACTGTAAGATCGAGACGAGCCCCTGGGCACTTACTCTTACTGAACCAGTTCCAGAAGCGTTTGGATTGCCTGCTTCTGATTGGCCAGAAAAAAAACTTTTCTGGCCAATCAACGAAGAGAAGCAGCTGGGTGACTCTCGTGTTTCCTTACACGACGTAGTTTTCCTCATCGATCGCCATGGTTGCGTAGTGCGTTCAACGGGGAAAGTTTCCCGAGGAAAGTTTCAGAACAGAATGCTACGGCTACAAGAAACAAACACTCTCCGATGAATTTTTAGGGCGGATCTTTCGAAGGTATCGTAAATTTTTATTGCTGATACGATACGCGATGCATGACTTTCACTTTCCACACCTTTGCTCACATTTTCTAGTATACAACGCCAAGGTTACATTTTAGATGTCGTTGCACGACTTCTGAAACTTTCTACAGCGTGAAAATTTCATTTGCACGGGCCACAACATTGATAGCTTTCTCCTAGGCTCCCTGGGCTCCCAAACTAGCTAGAAAGTGAAATGAAGGTATGATCGTCGCAGTGAAACGCAATTTAAGCAATTGCGTAAAGAAGCCTGAAAAAAATTCAGGACTTCAACGGGGTTTGAACCCGTGACCTCGCGATACCGGTGCGATACTCTACCAACTGAGCTATGAAGCCACTGACGTTGGGAGCAGGTCAATTATGGGTTCATATGTTCCCGTGAAAGAAATGAGTGTTAATGATGTATGAAATGAATCATATATGAACTGCGGAAATGAAATGAAATGAAGGTATGATCGTCGCAGTGAAACGCAATTTAAGCAATTGCGTAAAGAAGCCTGAAAAAAATTCAGGACTTCAACGGGGTTTGAACCCGTGACCTCGCGATACCGGTGCGATGCTCTATTTCATTTCCGCAGTTCATATATGATTCATTTCATATATCATTAACACTCATTTCTTTCACGGGAACATATGAACCCATAATTGACCTGCTCCCAACGTCAGTGGCTTCATAGCTCAGTTGGTAGAGCATCGCACCGGTATCGCGAGGTCACGGGTTCAAACCCCGTTGAAGTCCTGAATTTTTTTCAGGCTTCTTTACGCAATTGCTTAAATTGCGTTTCACTGCGACGATCATACCTTCATTTCATTTCATTTCCGCAGTTCATATATGATTCATTTCATATATCATTAGCTAGAAAGTGTGAGATTGAACATTGGTTTCCCTGTGGTGCGGACGGACGGTCGCTCGCTCGCTCGGTCGGTGGGTCACGTGATTACCAAATTTTCTGGGATGGGATGGGTAGATTACATTAGCTATGGGGCTGCGCCCACGCGCGCGCGAGGAGCTCCGCTATAACAGAAGATTACAAGATATTGCTATTTTAATGTATAAGGTCAAACATGGTTTGTTACCTAAATGTGTCACTGACCTTTTTAGCATTAAGAATTCTCCTTATTGCTTAAGGAATAGAAATTTTAGTATACCTACTTATAACACTGTCCAATATGGCAAGCACTCTTTGAGGTATTTAGGTCCGCATATATGGTCCAAACTAGATAAAGCTGATAAAGAGAGGCCAACCCTCCAGTCTTTTAAAACTTTTATACGTCGTAAAAATATTGCAGACTTGATTGATAATAACTGTAACTCCTGCACAATCTGCAGTTCGTAGACCATGGACTAGCTTAATGATATTTAATTCATTCATAATTATTTCAAACTTAGGATTAATTATTGCTATATTTTAGGATAAACATAGGTTATTTAATGTTATATGTTTATATGTAATTTTGTAGTTTTTATGATCTTAAAATTATATCTTATTATAATTTTCATTTTCATGGCATTATTATTATTATTTTCTTTTTTCTTTTTTTTCGTGTCCCCAATTAGTCTTTTAAGACTGAATACATAGACACGTAAATAAAGATTATTGATTGATTGATTGATTGATTGATACATATCCTTTATTTAAACACGATATGGTTTAAAGCTCAAAGCTTGTGGGGTCGTGTAATGAGGCCAGGTGGATGGTACAAGGAATTTTCTAAGCTCGTTCAAATGTAGCATCCAAGGCATACGTTCTTCTGGCGCGTTGCGCGAGTGGGTATATATAGCTATCATAAGAATAGAACGATTAACTGGTTTCTTCGACTAGCAAAAAAATGAATTGATTCTGTAGCCAAAAAGCTGAATACAGAAGTGTGGTTTCCACTTTACAAGAACAGCCTGAAATTTCTCTCTCTCCACCGGATTTTCTTGTTCATCAGCTTAGCTGTTAGGGATGTGTAGAGCTAAGCTTGATCTTCCCTTTAAAATATCTACAACATTATGAAGAACCGTTTTTATTCACAAACCCGCGAGATAAAAATAAGGGCTGCATGATACAGACAAGACTTGATCATTAACGAAAACTAACATAAGAACGAAAAAAAAAAAAAGAAATCAAAGAAAGAATAATTTTCTCTTTACGGCTCGTAGTATCCGCAAATTAACTCAACAACTCATTGCAGCGTTTATAAAAGTCCAAAAATTCCATCAGTGCTGGGACAGACCCGTTATATTTCATTTCACAGCGAGGTCTTCGAGCAGAGGCAACTTGTTCGTGAATTCATATCGAGGTAAAAAGAGCCTCTGTTCTCAGGCCAAGAAACATTGCTTCGTTAATGCCCGACTTTAAGCAGCGATATATACACCTTATTCTATGGTTTAGCATATAATACGTGCGGATATTTTGCGAGTTGCGCAGTATTTTTCCGAGCCCCGCAGGGGCGAGGAAAAATACGAGCAATGAGTAAAATGTCCGCTCGTATTATATGCTAAGCCATCGAATAAGAGGTTTATTATTCCACTACAAAAAAAATTGCTATTTGGCAATTAGTTTCTATTTTTTGGTAAGAGTATTCAGAAACATCCTGATTCCGTCTGGGAGAATGACGTTAACAATGAGCAAAATGTTCGCGCGTATTATGCCAAACCATTGAATGAGAGGTTAATATGTACTGCAAAAGAAAAATGTTATTTTGGCTTCTATTTTCTAGTAAGAGTATCCAAAACATTCTGATTCTGTTAGCCATAGTTGCTCCTTCTCCATCCGCCGGTATCCGCCCTGTTGTAAACCGGTTAAACCAGGACACTACGGTGTATTACGGCCTCGTATTTTGCTTGTTCTCTTGACCTTATATGGTAAAATGACATAATAGTTATGCAGCATTTGCATAAGGTGCAGGTGATAAAAACTTTAATCGCCTCAGCTCTATATTTTTGGTAATTCACTCTCCCGCTAAAAAAAAACCATGAAATCTCTGACAGTTTACAGAGCAAAAAGCGCTGAACAAATAGCATGAAAAAGACACTCCTACCGCGTCATTAACAATAAATTTTTGTATGGTTCACGTACTCTGACTCTATGCATGATTCCCTGTTGTGAACGGGAGTGAAAACAAGATCCCTAGTGTAGAGTAAAAAACTCAGTTAGTCAAGACGTTTTTTTATTATTTTGCAAAAAAAAAAAGCCTAGCAGGTCCTGATCTTATTTGTTTACCTGTAGTTTCGGTATTTATCTGGGCTTATATGACCAAACTACATCATTTATAAAATGAATTGGTAGAAAGTTATTTTTTTCTACTTGAATAGCTGCGTTATCGAATATTAGGTGCTTTGTCTCAATACAACGCTCCGAATAAGTGGGTATGATCATTTATCTGGTTGTGAGATTGAGATTCTTGAATGGCCAAACATAAGAAATCGGAACAGCAATATATACGCTGGGATCATAGTACATAAGTTTTTTAGAGCTATAGGATGAAATCGAATTACAAAAGAGATACATGTGATTGCCTTTGAAAATGAAATGTAGTAAGGCCAGCCACACCGCAGTTGATGAATGTGACGATATACACGCTCCACTACTTTTATAGGCACTTTTATATGGTACCTCAAATGTTGCTGTTGTCAATTTTGTTATTCTCTCGCCATGCATCAACTTTACGAAAAACTGATTATTCGAGGTTTATTTAGATCTGAATATTGCGATTATTTGTTTGAGTTCGAACTGAACAAGACAAGACATTTCTCGAGCCATCTAACCATGAACCAAATTCACGTTGGAATTCAAATTGCGTTTTAATACCATGCAATCATCCAACAAATGAGCTTTCCTGTAAGCTGTTGAGAAAACGTGGGGAATGGAATTCACAGTCTGATGTCTGTTACCGTTCGCAGGGACAAGTATTTTTCTAACGGCCAACAACATGTCACTGCTGTTTGTAGATGAGCAAACAACAAAGGCCGATAGGTAAAAAGTGATTAGATTGCAGAACCTAGCAAGATAAAAGATGGACGTCGTTCCGAGTACTGAGACAAACATATGTAAACATTATAAAATGCATCGCAAATATTATCTATCTAAGGAAAGAGAGGATTTCCTTGGCGAAGAATGGAGCTTTTCACTTCCAACGCACCTCTAAAATGCGCGTAATGATCATGCAAACGACTATGTTGAAGTGTTTGTTAGGATGAGAATAACACGATTTGTACATAAAAGCAGGAAGGCTTTTCAACAAAACAAGATCGCCTTGAGTCTCGTTTGTATTCAAAGGCCAGGGGCCTGTTTCTCGAAAGTCCCGATAATTAACGGGCCCGGTAAGCTGTCTCCGTTTTCATTAAAGATCGAGCTTTCAATAGTTTTGCATCTAACATGATAAAACTATCAGTTAATGAAACAAAATGGAGTAGTTTGCTAGCAAGGACCCGCGCTCTTATTCTTTATATTTCGATTTGAATATTTGATTTCGGGCCCAAAAAGTTACCGGGACTTTCGAGAAACGGCCCCCAGGACACCAAGCACACAATTGCTTGAAAGATGACTATTTCTAACCTTCAAAAATTCATACTAAAATTCAAGAAATATCTTATTTTGTGGGAATGGAGTCCGTTTGAGTCTTTAAAGTCGGTCTCGTTTTTTATTTACTAGGAGAATCTTTTAAATAAGCAGCTCAAATTTTTCCACGGTATTTCTTTAAGATGCTAAATTGTTCCTGAAGATCAGTTGATTGTGTTTCCCAGTTACAGAGTGTTTCTGCTATACTGTTGAACTTTGACTACTTGTGTAGCCTATATAGATTTCATCGCAAAAATTATGATTTAACAAACCATGCATTTTCGTTTAACGGTTGATAAAAAAGGCTTTTTTTCTGTGACTTTCAAGTCTTCTGCAATTTCTTGTTGTTGTAAAACCGAGATCATGAAGGTGACTCTGCGTACGGTGTCGGCGGATGTCTGGTCTTTTAAGGCTAAGAAGATACGTTCTTGGTTGTCTGTAAGTGTTTTGGAGGCATGAGATTTAGTAATGGTTTAATCATGTTCTCATTATATTTCAGTTTCAGAAAATTGGTTTTAAGGTCCTTGAATTCCCAAGAGTACAGATCTGGTGACGACCAGAAACGATTGGCGCGATTAACCATGGTTCTTAAAAGTAATAGATTAGTTAAGTCTATTGTCAGCATCTCTTTGGTGGTGTAGAAGAAGCCATTGTCTATTTCTTTGTAGACACAGATTTTTAGGCAGTGATCGGTCTTGGTGATTACCTTATCAACCAAGGGTAATTTGCTATTGACAACTGTTTCCAATGTAAATTGATTGATGGATGCGCGTCAGTAAAACTTGTAAGAAAATAAGTGGTAGCGACAGGGTCGCGGGGGTACCAGGGCGAAAATATCATCAACACCGGGATACCTGATGTATTGTGGGAGTTTCTCCTCAAAACAACACATAAACGTATTTGCAATACGCGTTCCTAATGGTGATCTTATTGAAATCCCGTCGATTTCTTATAAGTCCCCGTTCAAATTGAAAAAAATAAACTGATTCCTTGAGGAAGTGTCCGCCAATTAAATGTAATGTGTCCCAACTGACAACGACGTTACCCGGCTACAAATATAAATCCTTAAGTAAGGATTACAACGATTTTTATGGCTTTTGAACGGCAGCTTAAGATAACCTTTATCGACTGACTACCCGACTTGCTCGCGAAGTTGACTTAAAAAGTAAAGCAATCGACAAACTTCAGGGCTGAATTTGCAAGTTCAACAAATTCTCTTTGCACAAAACCTTTCAAAGAAATTGGGGGTCAATATATCATTACTCGATTTTAACAAAACCCAGTGAGTACCAGCAGAAGACACGGCCCTGAATAGTATAGTAGGAACTAGTTAGGTGTTTTTGGGGGGAGGACAGGAATGTCACTAAAGAGGGTGGGTGCCACAAAGGAAAGTAGCTAAACATTCGTAAAAAAAATAATCTTATAAGAATCATACAACAGTTAAGAGTGCAAAGTCAAAAAGTTTTTCTGTAGGAATATTTTAAAATTCATTATGCACCCGTTTTATGGTTTCTGCTAATTTAGTGAACAAAGTTTCTTCGCTTACCTAATTAATTTACTTAAGTCAGATCCTTACTTTAGCTCATTAGGCAATGCATTAAAAAATCTAACCGCTAAGTGCTAGAATTTTGCGCCTTGGAAATTACAGCTAAGATAGAGCGATATTAAGTTATAAACACTGACAGCATGAAATTTTATTTCTGCTGAATCCTGATAAGTCCAAACGCGTAGGCCTTATTTGGAGTCATCAGATGTTGGAAAGAGTTCGTTATTTCAACGTGTCCCCTTATGGGTAAAAAGCTAACATCATCTCATGCAGCAAAAGACCTACACAGCGTCATCTTGTATGGCACCCTTTGGAAAAATTAAAAGAGAAGAACATTGTTCTGACAGACAAACGTTAATTTTCAATTCTCTCGGTTTTCGAAAGCTATTTTATTTATCCTTTGTCTAGAGCAACAAAACTGAAACTAGAAGATCCAGGCTGTTCAAAATTCGCTGCTCTGACGTTCTTGGGACCAAAAGGTACTATCACATAACACCTAAATTAAAAGACCATGATAACCAATTTTATATCTTAGGAAAGCTTTTCAAAAATGTACGAATGGAATGGCCCCAGGTTAAATAGCGGATAGGTCTGTCAAAGAGTCAGAAAAGCATGAAGTTTTTAAAAATTTTTATCGTGTAAACAATAGTCTAGCATTTGATATATAAGCTAGCTTGATAAAACAGCGGGCATTGCGCGACGCCATCACTGGTTTCTTCCCCAATGTCATCCCCAAATGATTGACCGCAGATATTCCATACTAATGACGCGTCACTACCAAGATCTAGGACGGTGGTGTTTCTGATTGGTTGAAAATTTGCTTCTTTATTTGGCTGTTTGCCCAGGCTATATAAGAGCAAGTTATTTGGGGAGTGTCAACTATTAGAGTTACAGTTTATTGATTTGAAATTAAATAACTTTTAACCCACTGCCACATACGCCTATGTACATCTGATATCCGGGGGGCTACTCCCTTATAAGGGCTTTTAAGATGGGGACGTGCGACCAGCCAGGGTATGTTTTTCGGGACTTTTGTCTTAACAGGGTATCTTTTCCTTGGACGATAAACAACCTGCGCGTATGATCTACGAACTAAACTACAGCAAAAATTTTTTTTTGGTTTCGGGTTAAATGTCTTAAACAGACAGGGTATCAAAAATCGGAATTCTGTCTTAAACAGGGTAGGAAGATCAGCGATTTTTGTCTTAAACAGTATCAGGGTATAAGGGACCGGGCCGCACTTCCCCACCCAAGGATATATCGAGTACCTCCCCCGGGATCTGACATACCTTCTTCATAATACTCTATCCATTATCAGGACTTTTAAAAGTGCATACGGGAAAACATATTGGCAAATGGTATTAGAATTTTAGTTTAGCATTATGCAAATGAATTATTAAAGTTATGAAATGCCTTATACCATTTCTGAGTCTAAAAAAAGTAAAACTGATTCTCACAAGAAAGGATTAGCAGTTAGCCTTGCTTTGAAATTGAGAATTTTTGTAACTCGGAAACAGCCTATTGTTAAAACACTCTTTCAGAAGCTTTTTTTGTAGTGCAAGCTTGAAATCAATTACTGCGATGATCATTCTTCACTTTCATCTACAACCGCAGTTCAGAAATGAATTATTTCCTATACTTCACATCAAGCTTGAAATCGTTAACGTTTTTGGAAAGTTTGAGTCTGCTATCCCATAGGGCATTCCAAGCTCAAACCTTGCTAACAAAATTAACCAGTTGTTTTCAAGGAGTGACATATCTAATACCTGATAGAAATCCTAAGTCTACGTTCTTTTTCATGAGAATTAGCTTCCTTTGCCACACATGTACATAGGTACACATTTTTTCACAGTTCCTTTCCCCTAGCCCCTAGGTTTTGTTTCTCAAAGAAAATATCGATTTCGCTGAGTCTTGAACATCTTCAATTGTAAACAACAATAACCTTGCTTGTTGTGTCACCTCTTAAAGCCACAGCAATGTAGCCCTTCACAGTCACTGTAATTCCTGCGATGGAATAAATGTTCTTTTCTTGCATTTGAATGTTTGATACAAGTTCTTCATTTAAGGTGTATAAAGTCAAAATCAGGCGGCGGGTCTTTCGTTCTAGACCAGCAATGGCGACATAATCACCTAATGGGTGGCACGCCATGCGATAGTAGCGAACTCCTTCACTCATCTTAAACTTTGCAAGCTGTATTCCTCCACATTAAAAATGTAGATACAGGAATCTTCTCCGTCCACTATGGCAACGCGGCCATCACAAGTAGTAGCTACTTCACTTGCATCCCGGAACAGGTTTTTGCCAATGGGCCAAAGAAGATGTCCCTTTTGATCGTAGACATAGACCACGTTATCCACCAACACCAGCACGGTGCTGCTTCCGCTAACGGCAAGTCCCCAGCCCCCTCTTCGCACAGGAAACGTGTGCTGTAAATCAGCGGTTTTGTGATAATTATACACATGCACTTCTCCCTGCCATTCCTCAACACCAGACTTCTTCAAGTCGACCAGCAGATAAATTTTGTTGTCCACGTCTGTAATGGCGACATCACGAATATGTGAATATACCTTTTTTCCAGCGTCAGCAGTTTTTGGAATAAAACTAGAATGAAACACACCGTTGCTATCAAATACTTTCACGGTTTTATCCTCATCTATTATAAAGAAATATCCCGCGATGCTTGTCGCGATTCCATATGGGAACTTAAGGACCTTACGCTTGTGCTTCTCTCCTCCCCTTTCACCAAATGATCTTGGTTTAACACAGAAGTGCTCCATGTTAACACTGCGCATTAATTCCAAAATTCTTCCATCGCGCAGAAGGTCAACTTTATCATCTCCGATGTCAACACATGGCCAGATTCGTGTGTCCTTGCCGACTGCTTGTTTGGCATTAAATATGGCGCTATTTACTTGGCATACCATGACGATCATCTCATTCCGTTCATCTCTATTAATCCGACTCAGAAGACCCTTCTCTAGCGCCACTTTAAAGGTGCTCTGAACAGCCGGAAGGGAGTGGAGTTTCTGCAGGCACTGTTCACACTCTGGTAATGCATTCTCCAATGCAATCTCAACAGATAAACACGACATGTTACCAGCAGTTTCTGCCCTCTCTATGGACTTTATGACTGACTCTAATATGGCTGCCATGACACGATATCGGATAGCTGTGATGCGATCAAAAATGCCTAGAGATTTATTATTTGAGGCATCAGTTGCTCTTTCACGAGCCATTTTGAATCTTTCCCTAGCTTCATCAAAAGCATTGCTTGTTGTTTCATTTGAATTATTTTTCTCAATCTTTTCCACGGCGACAGAAACTGTCTTCGCTGTATCTGCTAGGCTAAGTACGTTAAGACTTTCTGATGTGACTCTTACACTTGTCTCTGCTGTTACAAAACTGGCTTGACCATTGGGAGTTACTTCTAGTGCTTTAAAAAGGAACCTGAGCCCAGTTTCAAAGAAGTCCACAGCTGCCCATAGATCCTTTTCTGATAACCCATCCAACTTTGACTTGATATCTTGGACTTCACGCACTATCAAATCACGGATTTTTTCATTCGTCACATCACCTTCCTGCAGCTTTCCCGCTACTGCATCTCTTCCTTTATTCACAAGCCAACCTATGGCGGTGTTAAACACAGCTTCTATGATCAAGGACATGAATCCACGACGAAAGATAGACCTGTGAATTAATTAGTCATTAAAAAACTGGTTTGAAAAGTTGAAAACTGATCCTGCGTCTGTGTAAACGTTGCTTTTGATTCGTGTTGAGGCACTTGTTAACTTAAAGCGTCAATATCTTTAAAACACCTGCTCTATCTGCCTTAATCTTTGTTCTTCCGAAACTGAAAAACTCTTTTAATAAACGGCTTTTTTCAAAAACAATAGTTAAAATTTCAAGCAAGTATTATGCGCATGGATATTAAATGAGTAGACTTATCTTTCTGACCTTTGTATTTGTAGCACTCTTTTGTTACTACAGCAACAGAAGCTTGAAATCAGCAACCAAATAATATCCGCTGGACATGTGTTACCATCAAAGGGATTGCAAGATGTAGTCAGAGCCTATTTGGGAGTTAAAATAAATCTACCCAATATACAGAGAAAATCAAATGGCCTCGGTGGACTTGAACGCTTGGATTCATCTCACCGCACACGCCGCATTTTATTAATGAGCTCTTCGTGCCGAACAGAATACCAGTGTTTACATCGAGAACAATGTAAACCTTTATTGAGAACAAAGAAAATCAGATGGTTGAAAGGCCGTATATCGTATTATTCAAATACCACAGCAACACTTCAGAGCTCGATCCTCTGCTGTTCCATGTGCGGGATTATTCTATAAAGAGGACTGTACCTTTCTATAAAAGGTACTAAATTTTATTTCTCTTTTGACTTGTGATCGTTATACTTCCAATTCAAACCGTCAACTAACTTGATGCCCTCGATTACACGGCAACATTACACAATACATTCAGATTAGAATGTCTAGACCAAAAGGAAACATTACATTCACTTCACGTCAGTTTCGTTCGAGGAGATCACGCAAGAAATAGAAGCCCTTTGCAAGAAATTATCTTTTTTGTCTTCGAAAAATAAGCTTAAATAGGATGGATCTAAGAACGACCCACTCAGGTTTTTGGCCTTGCATTTGGAACCAGACGTAGTTAATCGATTAACAGATAATCGATAATAATCGATAGTAATCGATATCAATCACGGATGAATATCGATTTCTGATATCGACTTCGATTAATATCGATGATTTTCCGATAGAAGTCGATAATGACTTTTTATCGATTAATGTCGATTGTTATCGATTTTTTAAATCGATAATAATCGATAAATTACTTTTTCTGTGACTTCGATTTCTATCGATTTCCGATATCAATCGATATTAATCGGCGGATTAAATCGATTAATACCGATGATATCGATTGATTTCCGATATTGAGGATCGATATTGAGTGTTATCGATTAACTACGTCTGGAAGGAAAAGAAAATGCAGAGAAACTGAAAAATGATTTAATCAACCTAACTTCAGTTTGTGCACGCCTCGTTAGCAAGACATTGAACGCATTTCGGGAAAATCAAGACAAGGATGTTCAAATTGGAGAGGTGATAACTAGTGATGGCCCGATTACAAGTGATGCTGACAACACTACTGATGGGATGTTGTCAAACCTCCTGTTTCTCTCACTGAAGACGCGGATGCGGATAGAAAAATGCGGATGGAAAAAAAATGCGGATAACAAAAAACATAAGAGGAGAAAAACGAGAAATGCGGATGACAAAAAAATATCCTGAGAAATACCATAATTTCACATTCACGTTAAACGGGGTGTCTTGTAAGACGCGGACCGGGTATCAGCGGATGGCGGATGCGAATGGAAAAAAAGTGCGGATAGCAAAAACAGTAAGAGGAGTAAAACGAGAAATACGGATGACAAAAACTTATCCTGAGTTATACTACTATATGAGAAATTTCTGCAATTTGATTGGCTTAGAGCAGTGGTATTTCATCTTAATTTGAAATACCTACATGTGAAAATTACAAACCTTCTACGGGTAGTAGTATAAACAATTAATAGCATGATTTGTAGGTGATATTTGGCATAAATACCACTCGTGATATTTCAAAATTGTCTCAAATTTCACTCGCCTAACGGCTCGTGAAATTACGTATCACAATTTTGAAATATCACTTGTGGTATTTATGCCAAATATCACTACAAATCATGCTATTACCTATACAAATCCAATAATTTCACATTTACGTTAAACAGGGTGTCTGTAAAACGCGGACCTGATATCTGCGGATGGCGGATGCGGATGGGAAAATGCAGATAGAAAAATGCGGATAACAAAAAAAGTAAGAGGAGAAAAATGAGAAATGCGGATGACAGAAAAAAGGATCCCCCCAATAAGGGGCCAGTGGTCCCTGCAATCAATAGTTTCCAAAGCATATCCTCACTGAGTTTTTAGAACGGCTGCATCGAGCAAATTAAAACTCGTTTTTAAAAGCGTGAAAGGCAGAATTTGGAATCGAAAATGATTTATATAGTATTCGAATTATTTGGCCCGCTCTTGTCTATAGGCGAAGCAGCAACTAAACATACTTTTCTACATGGAAAGATGTTTAATTATTACAAATCAGAAAAAACACAAGATGTTTCTGAAGAAGACTTTAGCTATGTCTACACCAGATCAGCATTTTTTATATGTTGATGGAAGCTTTTAGTAAAACTGTAAAACTGGAACGAAGGCCAGAAAAATGGCTCTGTTGTGGGTGCGGCATATTGCTTGAAAATGAATTTCTGTAGAAAAACCCTCATTAAACAAGACCAATTCACACAAAACCGAGAGGAAAATTCATGAAACAGAAGACCACTAGTGTAACAGTAGCTTAGCTTTTGATCTGAAAAACGGGCTTCTGCAGGTGTCTGCAGTTCAGAATCACTCTCTGAACTGTCTGCTATGGCAGAGTCGACCAGAGTCAAGGCAGAGCGAAAGTTGATTTGTATTATGAGTCCTTTTGAAGATCAGGCTCCTTTGAGAGGAAACATGGCGATTTAGCGGAGGCGAGCGTGAAAATAGGCGAAGCAAAGCACGCCGGTTTTTTCGCGTAGTTCACCCATTTTTTTGGTTTAGTTTGTTTTCTCTAATTTTCTTTTAATTTGAGGAAATTTAGTCTATTTTGTTGTTGTTGTCCGAACAACGTTATACACGTGTTTTGTTAAGAAATGTTTTAGTGACACAATTTATATATCCAAATTTGTGTTGTTGTTGTTGTTGTTTTTGTCATTGTTCACAATTTTTTCTATCCTCATTTTCCCATCCGTATCCGCCATCCGCAGGTATCCGGTCCTCATTTTGCAGACACCTCCTTGCTAGCAATTGTTTCGAGCTGTTTACCTCGCCTGCAAGCCTTAAGCTAAATACTCAAAGGAGAAGTGCACCAAGTATGCGTGAATTTAAGGAGGAGGAACGGAGCGTCCTTATTTCGGTGACATTAATGAAAGAAATTACAGGGTACAAAATAACTGTGTCACCTTCTGTATGTAAGTGAAGGGTCCAACCATGTGACAGCGACTTGAAACAAAGATTTCTTTCCTTTATTTGCTTGTTTGTTTCTTTATTTTGTTGCCATCCGCATTTTTCTCGTTTTTTTCCCTCTTACTTTTTTGTTATCCGCATTTTTTCCATCCACATTTTTCTATCCTCATTTTCCCATCCGCAGTTATCCGGTCCTCGTTTTACAGACACCCCGTTTAACGTGAATGTGAAATTATGGGATTTGTTAGGATATTCTGAAAAGGAGCAGCATCCAAGAGGCTTACTTGCCAAAAACTAGCATTTCGGGGCAAATTATCTCTGAGATATTAGCCCAGTTATGCTCTGATGACTCCGTACAAATCCGTCTAAATTTGACTTGGGTCTAAACGTTTACATCTAAGTCAAATATGAGGTTACTGGCGGTGAA